>JAFVLL020003258.1:0-24678 GCA_021397915.2 Tor tambroides | reverse complement strand
GCTTCAGGAGTGAGATTGGTTGGATGAGGGAAAGAACATTAAGGTAAGCCAATCAGAGGCAGAGTAGGGCGGGTCCATTCCTTTGCCAACAGGGGGAAAAAACGCTACAGGTGACGTGACAGACGACTCGCAGATATGACGACGAATCCCCCCCCCTCTCAATTTTTTTTTTTTTTTTCAGATCTACACGATTCACGTGAATGACCTATTTCAATGTGAAAACGGCGAATTTCGCCGAAAGGTGACAAGTTTGCACCCCTGATATAAACATTGCCATCACAGGAATAAATTGTATTTAAAATATAAAACAGTTATTTAAAATTGTGATAATATTTCACAATATTACGGTTTTATTTGATCAAATAAATGCAGCCTTGTTGAGCATAAGAGACTTACTTCAAAAACATAAAAAATTCTTACTAACCACAAACTTTTGAATAGTATTGTAAAATGAACAAATGAAAAGTTAAGATCAGTTTTATTACTTTCCCCTCAATCCAAGAAATAAGTTTAGGAGAAGTAAAGTTGCCAGATACAATAAAGTTGAAACGGTTTTAATTTTGTCCAAGAAATATAACTTTAAAAATCTGAAAGAAATTGTATTTTACAATTCTGTTGAAATTTGAAATGCAAAAGAATTGTCTCCCAAATATACAAATCCCTAAGAAATCATAAAAGGACCTGGAATAGTATAATCAGAAGAAGAATTGTACAATTCTTTACAATTTCCATCCCTAGTATCAGTTGATTATGCTTACTGAGATCTTGCTGGTGGTGGATCCAATGTTGAGAATGTCAAGGCCCATGCGTAACCTCTTCTGCTTTTCACAATACGCTTTCCATGTGTCCTCATTAAAACCATAGTTAAAATAGTCAGACAAGTCCGCACCTGTGAACACACACACACGCTAAACAATATGCACACACCACATGCAAAAACCACAAAAGTGCCATCCTAAGTTAATACACACCTGGCTTCCTCCATGGTTTCTCCTCAAAGGACTCCACGTCCACTTCCAGGACTGGAACGCCATTGATGCTGCCTGGAGCTTCCAGGTCTATGCCCTTCACTTTAGTACCTACTGAACACACACTTAAATTATTACATCAGGAGCTGACAAATGGTGCTTTGTATGAAAAGGCATCTGCAAGCAAACGGATGATTTAGTCAGAAAGAGCCAAGCTTTGAAACACAGTTTCACTCACCTGCTCCATATGCTCTGCTGCCAGCTGACTTTATGTTTAGATTCACTGGAGTTCCCCCATATGCCCTGCACAATAAAACATCACAAATACATCAGATATACAGTCTATTTCAGTTATGCAGTATCAAAATAACAACAAAGTAAAAAAAAAAAAAACATGGATAAAAGCCCTATACTACATAACAAATGGCTTATTTAAGATGTATTTATTATTGATTCTTTTTCTTTTCACATCGCTAATTACTTTAGTACACTTGGAGGACCCCGTAATGCCAGTACTGCCAATGATATTTGGAAATTCAAAGCATAAAAGGGATAGTACACCCAAAAATGAAAATTCTGTCATCATTCACGCACCCTCATGTCATTCCAAACCCATAAGGCTTCAGTTAATTTTCAAAAAAAAACAACAAATTAATATGTTTTTAAATCTTTATTTTTGATATGCAAAAAGGTCCTAAATGCATCATAAAATTAATCCAGATGAATCAAGCAGTTTAATCCAAACCTTGTAACGAAATATGATCACTTTACATTATGATGAGGTTTAATCTATGCTTTTATTTACATCTAAACATTGCTATAGATACATGAAGCATATCACGATATGTTAAATACGGATGCTCAAATGCAAAGGCTTCAGTGTTTACCATATTTGATTTGCTCTATGTGTGTTTTTACTATGTGCATTTATATGTAAACAAAGCCTAAATGAAATCGGTTCCTGATTACCTGTACTTTCAATGGAGGTACAGAAGCATTTCACGTTTCATTTAAAATATCTTACTTTATGTTTTAAAGATTAACGGAAGTCTTATGGATTTGGAACGACATGAGAGTGAGTAAATGACGGAATACTCATTTTTGGGTGAACTGTCCCTTTAAAGCACATGATCCACGTCAGTTAAACCAGAACACTCCACTGTTTGTTTGTTTGTTTTTGTCCATCATCTGATCCACTTCATCCTTCATCAATATACTTCTATCACCTTGGGTTGCAGACAGTGTCAGGTTATCTATCAAACAGCCAGTGTAAACCTTATAATCTTCAGAATGTGAGCACAATCTTTGGATGCTTACACGTACTGTGGCGCTCCTGTTTTTATATCGCCAATGGTGACGCGGACATCATCATCGTCATCATCACTATCGCTCTCACTGTCTTCATCTTCTCCAGGTGCTTCCTCCTAAGACAAACAAAATGAGTGTTTTTTTGTGTTTGCTTCATTTGTAATAATTAACCATAATTAATCAACATAAATGTTACAGATTGGTAACCTGATCTCAAATTTGCCAATTTTTTATTACTTACAAGCATAGAAAAAGACAACCCAACTAAGCCATTAAAAACTCAATAAATGCACATATGTGACCCTGGACCACAAAACCAGTCTTAAGTCGCTGGGGTATATTTGTAGCAATAGCCAGAAATACATTGTCAAAATTATCGATTTTTCTTTTATGCCAAAAATCATTAGGATATTAAGTAAAGATCATGTTCCATGAAGATATTTTGTAAACTTCTTACCTTAAATTAGGGCTGGGCGGTATGACCAAAATTTTATTTCACGGTATGAGAAATTTTATTTCACGGTAACGATATCTTTCACGATATAGTTTTTTATATAGGTAGTTATTCCAGAAAATGCACAAAAGGGCTTTATATAATAAATAAGCTTGAATATTTAAGAAAAGGACTTGATCTTATTTGATTATTTTGTATTTTATTTTTAACCTTATAAATATGGTAAACAAAATATGACTTTATATGAACAACAATTCCACTGTATGTCACATTTCACAGCTTGATGTGGACATAACTTATTATTGTAAACTTTTCTCAAGTAACATCTCACAGATATCAAATATATCTCAAGTAAATAACAGGAAAAGAAAACTTAAATGTGAAAATATAAATGCCGCTGCTAGTGAGTACATTAGCATGACACAGTTTGCAAATCACCTTTTTCTGCTCGTTGTCAGATTTTGCAAAACCGAACCAAGTCCACACAACAGATGTTGCACCTCTTTTAACTCTTCCCCGCCAGCGTTTTGTGAAGTTGCTAGCCACCGCCAGCATTTTTGATGATTTTCACCTAAATTTGACGGCCCTCAGAATATTTTCTGCTATGAATATATGAACATATTATACATCAAAATAAAGAACCAAGCCTCTGCTTTTAATAATAATAAAAAAAAAACTATTTTATTCTATCTTCATGTGTTCATGTTTTATCACCACTTGAATGCACGTTTCATCAGAAATACAACATTTTGGACAAAAAACTGAGAAAAATGCATTTTTATAAAAGTAGTGCATTTTCAAGCAAAATGCATTCAAATGTCAAATTCTTTCACCTGTAAATAATTATGAGTAACTGAAATTGCATTCAATAAACAGAACAGACAGACACACACACACACACACACACACACACATTTATACACACAAACACACACATATAGTCTACATCAATACATACATACATACATATACATAACACATATGTATATATATATATAGAGAGAGAGAGAGAGAGATCATCACACACACACACACACACACATTCAGATTGACGGGTTATCGGTCCATACACAACTAGAGATGTTTCTGTGTCTGTAGAGGCATCTCTCTCACTGACTACTTCGTCCCGATCAGATTCAAAATGGTCAAAACATGATCTACATATATGATCTACATGTTCTCTGATCCTTCCATTTATGCCGATCGTCTTGTACTCGGACCCGTAAGACCCAGAAGTCCTGTAACTCAGTCAAGACATGCGCTAGGGCTTTCCTTACCGTAATAGACCTAGAACACGGATTGCCGTAAAAACTCGTCAATGGCGGGGAAAGAGTTAATGACGAGTTCTCCTCCTGCTCAGGATTTTCTTTTTTTGAGCCATCCTCGTCTGTTCGTTTCTCCTTTTCCATGTTTTTACAACCTCCCAGCGTATCCTTCAGTCTTGCATTCAACGGTTTGACCAGTCTCAGCCTCACGCGTGCTGCACGTGAGTTGGCCACGCCCACTTATTTACATTTCGCGGTATACACGGAATAAAAAATTCTTTTACGGTACACATTTCATTCCGCGGTAACGATATATACCTTCATACCGCCCAGCCCTACCTTAAATATATCAAAACTTCATTTTTGATTAGTAATATGCATTGCTAAGAACTTCATTTGGACAACTTTAAAGGCGATTTTCTCAATATTTAGATTTTTTTTGCACCCTCAGATTCCAGATTTTCAAATAGTTGTATCTCGGACAAATATTGTCTGATCCTAACATAATACATCAATGGAAAGCTTATTTGTTCAGCTTTCAGATGATGTATAAATCTCCATTTCGAAAAATTGACACTTAAGGCTGGTTTTGTGGTCCAGGGTCACATATCTGCAGCTTTCACTACGCAGAACTGACACACATTGCAGTGCAATGTACAGGTGTAATATTGATACACGTTTATGTATTGGAGTACTGATGTTAAATATATTTTAGCACAACAGCAATCAAAATTTAAATAAAATCAGTTTACAGTAGTTTTATTTGTTACCTGACTGGCCACACCATTTCCAGTAGTGGTGGTGATGGTGGTGGTGGTAGTGGTGTCGTTTGTGGTCGCGGTGACCTCCTCGGTAACAGGAGGAGCAGAGGTCGCACTGCAGACAAAGATGGATCAGCATGAGAATGATGAAAACAAATGCAGAAGAACTCCTTAGTCAACTTAAAGAGGCAAATCTTAGTATTGGCACGTTCTACAGGATATGCTGTAAAAAAACAGCATGGCGTGTTTCTGCAATAAACGTGCAATCTAGAAGCCCATGTCATATAATCAAATTATTATTTAGTGATAACACCTGGAAGTAACAAAGCAGTGTGTGATCACTCTGTAATTTTTTATATCATTAATCACTTCATATCTTCTAACAATTCAGACCACTTGTATACACCAGTGAGTCAGTGAACCCCCCAGGGGGCCCTCAAGGGAGTCCTAAAGGGTCTGTGGAAAGGTTTAGAGAAAAACAGAGCATCTAACAGTACAGTACTATAGTGAGTAGAAAAAAAAAAATGTATATGTAGCTTAATAGAAATGAAATATATTCAAAATAATATTTTGACATTTTTTAATATTCATTTTTCACAGTATATTTGGGGTCTTTATACAAGAAACTATATATGTAGATGGCTTTTAAATTTTAAAAGTCCCTGTCAAGAAATCATATTTGGGTGTCCGTGGCATCTAAAAACATTAAAAAGCCAGTCAAAGCGACTACATCACTAACAGTAAGCATATCATATCTCACCTGATGGCTGCTGTCAGTTTGGCCTCCTCTTCTTCAGTTTCTTTACTTTCACCTTCATCTGTAAAAAAAAAAACACAATGTGTGAGCAACAAAATAATTATGAACACAAGGTACCCAATTTCTATTGGTATGAAGTACGTTAAGAGGAGCTGTTCACAATATACTACAGACAAATTAATTATATTTCATATTCACCCTACAGAACCATGAACAGATTTGAAAAGTATTCTTGAAAAAAAATCTTAAAATCATTCTACAAAACAATCAATCTGAGATTTTAATTCTCTTTCAGTCCCCTCAGAAAGTGAAATAATTATTTATCAAAGTAGATAATATAAACGAAACAAACAATTACGTTAAGAAGGCAAAAAAAGTGATCACAACATCTTATAGACTCAGAATTCTAGACAATTTTAAACAAATTCTATTTATATTAACATGTATCAAGCAGCGAAGAATCCGGTCTCAAAGTTGAATCAAAGTAGAATCAAATGTGAATCAAAGTAGAATCTCGTAGTAACAAAAAAGAATCTTGAACAGATTCGAAATGCAGAAAATTGAATGGAATCTATCAGCTACCCTCGGAAGGATTTTTCTCAAGAATAACAGAAATTCGAACAAAATTAAAAAAAAAAATCTGAAATGAGTTATATATCTATTATCTCGTAAAGAGAAATATCAATTAAACCACGGATGTGAAGTTTAAACATCTAGTGACATGACAGGTATCTCATAACACTGCAGTACAAAGGCCTCTACATTGATCATGCCATTATATGGTGTTGGTTATTAATAACCACTCTTCTCCTAGCCGTTAATAACAGCAAAGTACAGGAGTGCAGAACAGATTTGGCGCTCACTGACCCCCGTACAGCCATTCCTCCTCCTCGTCTCCTGCACTCGCATCAGCGGTGGTGGTTTTATCCGCCTCCTCTGCAGACATCTTCTCCTCTGGGCTCTACAATGCGCTCCAGAAGCCAAAGACACGGTTAGATTAAAACCCACCAACCCCGAAACAGCGCGCGGATATTTCGGTGGGAAAAACACAAACGCACATACGAATATAGAAAACAAACGTGTTGAATGATGTTCACGGAGCAATCCACACTTCCTTCAGTCTTTGTAGGATGTTCTTGCAGACTTGAGGACATCCGTTCCGGTTCATGGGTGTACAAATTAAAAGTCTCGGACGCACTAAAAGTCATAGGTTTGGACACAGTTGACGGAAATTATGTTTCTTATGATCTTAAAAAGCATTTTTGCTTATGCTTAAAAACTTGGAATTAGTTAATGTGCAGTATACACGTGTAATCCTTTAATTAATAGTTCAGACGATAACTGATAAAATAATTATGTATGATTAATTGAAATTAATCAAATTAGGTTCTGTCTGGTACCTTGGTCCAGCTACAAAGTTATTGAAAAAAGTCATTACATATGCATATATCTCATATAAACACCTGTTAAATGTTCACGAAAATAGTCTAATACAGCTTTATTGCGCACATCAGCCACTAGATGTCTCTAAGCAAGTTCTCTCATATTCAATTCTTGGAGTGATCAATATAATTATTGTGATTCTTTAAACTGTCATGTTAACCATGTTAATCCTGATGTACAGATTCCTAAAACAATTATCTGTAAACATGTATATAGTCCTATATTAAAGTCAGGTAATAATAATAATTTCATATAATTTAGTTAATTTAATATAATTTAATAATGAAAATGGAAATGGCATGATACCCTACCATTAACAATTTCAGATCAAATGCATTTTCAGCAAATAGATTTATTTCAACAAATTTCTTATAAAATTTAGGTCATGTGTAGCCTATGTGTTTTCCATAAACATGAATGAAATGTGCAAATTTCTCACACACATTCTAACTGACAAATTAGAAAATATTTAACTAGTTTTTTCCACACTCTCTTGCCTAGAAATTAGCCTTTTTGTATAAATATAAAGACAAAAACTTGAAAACATTACACACCGGTGACACTTATTTTTAATTAGTGCAAACAGACAATCAGTTTCATTTAAACTATAATTAAGCAATACTTTTGTGATTCTCAACTCTTCTTTTAATAGGTAAAACTATTAATACAAATTATTTATTTACAAGCCTCCATCTCAACTGATTATATGATTGATTACTGTTATTCTTACTTCAGTTCAATTATAATGTTTAATACTTAAACATAAATTACACACACTTCATTAATTCCTGTGTTGTTTGTGTTTTGTCCCTCAGTGACTGACCTCCTAACACTATGTGTGCACATTAACCTCTTTGACCAGTTACAGGAAACTCTGTGTGCAGGCTAGCATTACTGTGAGTGTTTGATGACCAAGCACTCGGACAGAGAGATACTCTTTCTTCTTCATTAAGTAAGCATATGCAATGGCCCCAAAAAGTATTTGGATACTGAAGCCACACTTACTTACAAAATCAAGTGACATCTCCAGACAAATAATGCTAGATCTTTTCTCATAGCTAATCACTTTTCTGAGCCATTTTTGCAATTACCTTAACCTGTCCCAGAGTGATTTATAATAATATATGAAGTCAGTTCTCCTCAAGTTCACACAAGTGTCCTAGCAGAGAAACCACAGGTGAAGCCCATCACATTAACTATGTACATGATTCAATAGCGTTTGATAACCAGAAAGCATTCAGATACTTCTTGTCTTCATTTTGAGTAGTCTATCTGTTGTTTTATTATATAAAACATATTTAAAAATATGCTAAATATTTCAATTCTAAAATTGTGGGATTTAGAAGTTGTTGTTTTTTTCAAATAAACTAACACTAGTTCTTAGATTGTGGCGTGCAAAGGTGGGACATATAGAGAACAGTCAAAGCAATGCAAATACGCATACATAGGGATTATGATGAGAGCATGAATGAATGTATAATAAGAGCATGACAAAGCCAAAACTCAGACATTTTAAACAATTTAAAATTACTGGTCATGACATATCTGGGAAAAATAGGACGTATGGTCACCCACTTTATTGCAATGATATTTATACATTTTAAGTGTGACTTAAGTGTCCAAATATTTTGGGACCTCTGTGAACATGGGATATACAGTTACTCAAATAAGGATTTTAAATGTTACACCTACTGGCACATTTTCCCATCAGATTCCCTAGCTGCTGTAAGAAATTAAGATTAAGATCTTAAAATGAGATGAATTAGGTAAAAAGAGGCATGTACTTGTTCTTAGCAGCTCTATCATGGCTCTTTTTAACAATTTCAATAGACAAACATCCCTGTGGATTCCAAAATTAAAGCAAGCCTCAGGGGCTGGATGTGATACAAGAATGAAGACATCAAGGACGGTGATGTATTTTTAGCTACAAGGGCCATCAATTTTAAACACCTTTTCATTCAGCGACAAATCTGAGCAGTGATTTGACTCACAATCATATTTAAACCAGTTTGCAACAGCTTATAAATATTATAGTAGTTCAGCACTTCATTTAAAATCAACAACAAAAAAATGCAATTGTCAAAATAACTTGTTTTTTTTTAGTTTGTATACGGTTATTAAGGGATTAGGGATTGCCTTCCCATGTTTTATTCATTGCTGTGAGCCAACTGAAACCTCTCATTGTGAATTAATTACATACGTAACATGCCTGTCGTGAATACACTCTAGCCCAATGTGTCCTTAAAAGACTCCCAGTGCTCAGGAAATGCTGCTGTGTGCAACTTTTACAGGAAAACCTGTGTTAAATGACTTTTGGTGCTTACAATTTGGTGCTTGCAATTAATCATTTAATTGAACATATTAAAGAACAATGAGTAGTACTGTATGTTTCATAGAAGACGAAGACATCTAATCTAATTTAACAAAGTCAAGATGATCAACCTAATGAAGAGAATATACCTGATTGTTATGCACTGTTAAAAATATGCATTTTCTTCAACTAACAGACCCTGATAAAGGTGACAAGCATCAACATGTACAACCCTATGCACTTTCAAAGCATCATCTATAGCATGCCATACATAAATCTATAGTCCCAAAGCCCTTGCACACTGAAATGTAACATTCCTTGAGTGGAGATTGCAGCCAACTAATTATTTATGAGAGGAAGTAATCATGTGCACTCGTGCCTAATGGAAAACGATACTAGGACTCGTCGAGCTCTTTGGCATCCGGTCTATTAAAACCTCAGACCTCTTTCTGTGGCCGTGATAACCTGACCTTAGTGGTCATCTTCAAATGTATGCAAAGAAGTAAACAAAAAATTAGGCTGTGAGGAGACATTGGAAGTTGTCACAGTGATTAGGAACTTGGTGTCAAATCCAATTGGTACCAGGCACCTAGTTCACAATTTTCACAATTTAGGATATTTATATGTATTATCCTCCAAAATATAGATTGTGGGTAAACACAATAATCTCAAACTGGAATATATTATGCCGAGGGTCAAATATATTGAGGAGCAAATTCTAAATGAAAACTGTATTTTCAAAAACATATGTATTTTACATAAATGTAAGTTTGGTGAAACTTCATTTCTAGAGGTTAAACTGGTGTAAGTTCACTGGCACACAAGGAACAAACAACCTTTTTCACTTTTTCACTTATTCTCTTTTAACCATGACAAAAACGCTGATGAATAAATGTTAAAGTGATAGTTCACCTAAAAACTATGTCATTCCTGTATGACTTTATGCGTAGAACACAAAAGAAGATATTTTAAATAATTTTGGTCACCAAGCAGTTGATAATCTCAAAATGTCATCTTCCACGGAAGAAAGTTCACACAGGTTTGTAGACATGATAGATAATGACAGATTTTTCCTTTTTGGGTGAATATCCCTTTAAGTTCTTCATTTAATGTTGCTGGATTATATTCAAAAGTAGTTTGGGCCAACTTGTCATATGTGTTTTATAAAATGTTATTTCATACAATCAGTTTAATTAAATGTGTGTTACATGTTAGGTAAAAAAATAATGTTTAGATTATTTTGTAGCCTATGATATATACATTTTGGATGGATTGCTTTACTGTTTAAAAATTGCTTTAAAAAGAAAATATATGTTAAAAATGGCATTTTTACCTGAACAGTTTAAACTAAGACGTTCCCCTCAAATCGGCCAATAAATAGCAGGTTCTCAGTGTGACAACATGCCCCGATAAAATCAATGTGTATTGATGGTACTGTATCCTGTTTCCTGGATATTTTTAAATCTTTTTGGAGGCAAAACGTTAAAGCATGTGCCTATACAGAAATTGACTTTCAAAAATAACACCTGAAAAATATTAATTGTGAAAACTAACCCTGTCTCCCCTAAACCTAAGCCTTAACAATAAAGTCATTTACTCTGACACGCATCTTCAGAGTTAGTATGCTGAACCTCGCTCTCATCTCCAAACATATGTATCTCCACCAATGGACGCTGCATTTCGTTGTCCACCTTCTCCAAACTAACATAACCGACCTCCATAGTGTTAACAGAGCTGCCCTGATTATTAGTGGACACCGGATCCTTGCACTGAATATCAAGAGGTGTTTTGGTGCACAGGTCATGGCAACACAAAAGTCGAGCAAAAGCATCTCTGAAATCAGAGTTGAAAGCATATATGATCGGATTGAGAGATGAATTGCACCAGCCGAACCACACGAACACGTTAAATGTTGCTTCGCTGACACAATTTGGCTTGTGGCAGAAAGGAACCGCACAGTTCAGGACGAAGAACGGAAACCAGCAGCACACAAACACCCCCATAATCACGGAGAGAGTTTTAAAAAGCTTGGTTTCTCGTATCGCGCGGTGTTGGAGAGGACAGGTGCGCGCACCTGCTCTGCAGTTCTGTGCGCGCTGCGCTGCGCGCTCCAGCGAAGAGATGCTCTTGATTTGAACCTGAGCAATGCGGTAGATGCGTGTGTATGTGACCAGCATCACTGCTACGGGAATGTAAAAACTTATTAGAGAGGATGAAATGGCGTAGGTTCTGCTCAGACTCGAGTCACACGTTTCCTTGGTGGTCCAGTTGCTTGTGGTGACCGTTCCCAGGTCTGCCCGGTGCCAGTTCAGCTGCACGGGCACGAATGATATAGCCACCGATACGATCCACGTTATGCTGACCATAACGAGGGCGACTTTACGGTTCATCTTCCTCTCGTATTGAAACGGGTTTGAAATTGCCCAGTATCGATCCAAGCTGATTACGCACAGGTTCAGGATGGAAGCGGTGGAGCACATAATGTCAAAAGCCACCCAGCACTGGCAGAAAGAGCCAAACGCCCAGTGTCCTGTCACCTCCGTGGCCGCTTTCCACGGCATCACGAGAACCGCCACCAGCAGGTCGGACATTGCCAGAGACACGATGAAGATGTTGGTAACTTTTCCTCTCAGGTGTCGGAAGCGCAAAACCGCAGCGCAAACTGTGAAATTCCCCAACAGCGTCCACAGCACGAGGAGAGAAAGTGCGAAACCTAGAAAAATGCGACCCGCTGGCTCTCCATGAGCGCTCAGGGATGTGAAGTTGTACATGTCTTTAAGTGTCACAGCATAACCAAAATACGCCAAAATATATTCCGTGAGGCGGACACCGCATACTCCCCCCAAAGCAATCCCATCTACTTCAGCGTTTTGACCGGACCTTACAGCTGACCTCATTGTTTCTTAAGACCCTCGCTGAAATGTTCACATGACTGAACGACAATCTGAAGTGTCTCGTGTCAGGTTCCTCTGCAGGTCACATTCATACTGGTGAAGATCGCCCTCTTTTGCCCATTTTACCTAATAGATAGTGTCACAAAAACGTATTTAGACGCTTAATCCATCTCCATAATGAAAAATGCATTAATGTCATTTAATTAGGGCCTACAACAATATATAGGCTAATAAATAAATAAATTACATTTTTTTTGTTTGTCAAACGTTAGTGGAACATGTTTTCAGTTAAAGCAAAAGTTCAACCAAAAATTCAAATTTGCTGAAAATCACCCTCAGGCCATCCAAGATGTAGATGAGTTTGTTTCTTCATTGAACAGATTTGGAGAAATTTAGCATTACATCACTTGCTCACCAATGGATCCTCAGAAGTGAATGGGTGCCATCAGAATGAGAGTTCAAAAAGTTGATAAAACATCACAATAATAAACAGTAGGCTACTCACACTCCATTAATGTCTTTTGAAGCAAAAACCTGTGTGTAAAACAAAGCCATTAAGACATTTTTAATTTCAAACCGTTGCTTCCTGTTCATCAGAAGAGAAATGTGTGCAGATCAAGCACCCTTTACAAGTGAAAACAGACCAAAACAGTTCTAAACAAATATGTTGGTGGACAGCAATGGATGGACTCTTTCAAGTGTCATAGATTATGGACTGGTATTTTGGCAAGACAGTTTAAAGTTAAAATGCCTTAATGATGGATTTGTTTCTTACAAACAGATTTTCTCTTCACGACATTATTTGATGAATTGGTGTCATTACTGTGATGTTTTTGTCAGCTGTTTGAACTCTCATTCTGACGGCACCCATTCACTGCAGAGGATCCATTGGTGAGCAAGGGATGTAGTGCTACATTTGTTTACAGGTCAAAGTAATGCTAAATTTCAAATCTATTCTGATGAAGAAAAAAACTCATTTACATCTTGGATGACCTGAAGGTGAATAAATTAAAATTTTTGGGTGAACTGTTTCTTTAATGACCTACAGTGCACCCCTTAAGGTGCGGACACATTAGAGATATTTCAGTGAAATTTTGCATAGAAAAAAGTCTATTGTCAATAGCATAGCAATATGTGAAGCGCTGATCACATATAAGTCACTTTCAATCCAAGCTTTCTGATGATCCACATAGCAAATTTGTGACCAATTGAAACATGACTGAATCTACCTGGGGAAGTTAAACTTAAAAAGGGCACACAATGAATTAACTTGAATAGTATAGGCTACTTAACATTCTTTGCAGAATTTTATATTTTAAACCATGTTATATAATTTAAACCACTATTATTGAAATCACATTAATTATATGGACTTTGCTGTATGAGTATTTTCATCCAAAAACAAAATGAAAATTTTAGTGATGGACTGATAAGGTTTTTCATACTAATACCAATATCTGAAGCACCAATATAATGTAAGCCTACAAATAAAATTGCTAAGGGATAAAGGAGATAACCAATGTTGTATTAGATATTAAACAATAAACATCTAAGAAACCGTATGAAACAGAAAGCTGAGGAATGTAAAAGCTAATAAAATTAAAGAACTAAAGAATAATAGTTAAAGGGATAGTTCAGCCAAAAATTTTGTCATCATTTACTCATCCTCTGGTTTTTCAAAACCTGTATGAATTTCTTACTTTTGTTGAACACTAAAGAAGATATTTTGAAGAATGCTGGTAGCCATTTTTTTCCCTACTATGGAAGCCAAAGGCTACCAGCAACTATTTAGTTAACACTCTTCAGATTATCTACTTTTGTGTACAACAGAAGAAAGAAATTCATATAGGTTTGGAAAAACCAGAGGGTGAGTAAATGATGACAAAATATTTGGGTGAACTGTCCCAGAAAACTAGAACTAAGTAGGACATCTAGTGGTGAACATATAAAGCTACAGATGAAAACGTATTTTTCACTTAGAACGGACAAACAGATGACAATTAGTAAGTTAGTCTTTCTTTCTGCCCCTATTTTTGGGAAGGAACTGAAAAAGTCCCTTCACCAGCTGACTAACAGAGGACTACAGAATGATTTTGTCACTGCATTCGGGTTCCTTCATCCTTTTTCCCCTTTGCTTATCTTCTGTACCTCCATTAAGAATCTCAGGCTTTCTCTTTTTTTTCTCATATGTGTGACTTTTGCTCTGCCTGTCTCTATGCAAGCAAGCTTTGTTTTTGCAGGTGGTAGAGTTGCATATTCCATTACATGAATGGGATGTTTTTGTTGTTTTTCCTGGACAATACTGGTGGAAATGTTCAGTATTTATTTGTTGACAAGATTTTTGTACGTCTACAGAAACTGACTATCAAAAAATACATTATATTGTGACAGTGAAATTAATTATTAAACCCCAGTTTTCTTTGTTCATTTCAGATCAGATTTGGTTAATTCAGAAAAAGGCAATCTCATACAAGGGAAACACACAGCAGCAGCTTCAACAACATCTATTTTTGAACTTTATTTCACCATAGCAAAGTGATTATCATTATCAACAGTCAATGAGTGCATTAGTGGATATCAGCCAACAAAAACTAAAATGGCATTGGTCATAAACACTATATATACCATAGGCAATACAAAATCACAACGGGCTATGGAAAACAATACAGCAGGCTTGGCACTGGCCTTGTATTGGTCCAAAACAAGAGCGATCACCGTTTATTCCGTGGAAGTTCGGTATTAAGACTTTGAGCGTACACAGTGACTAGGCTTGAGCCACTTGGATGTGGAGCAATACTGTAGAAATCTCACAATAGAAGAATAAAACAGGCAGATGAAATGAAAGCATTTTCAGCTCTTTTCGAATGCATGTGTGACTTGCTTTTCCAGATGTGAACATCTGCATCACAGATGAGAGTTACAGATAAAAAATCTTGCAGGTTGCATATAGTTGCATTCTTTGATTTTGCATTTGTGATATGAGGTAATGTGAATACCTTCTCTAGTCAAAATCTAATTTTGCAATAAGCAAAATCTACAGAGCCAAGAGCTTGGAGGAACTAAAATGGCATGCAGCCTTTTTCACTACAGGTAAAATTAAAATAAAAAGTGATATAACACAAATTTTCTTGTAAAACAATTCAAATTTGATAAGATAACTGATAAAATGATCCTTCAAAGTATAAAGAGTGTAAGAATCAAAAGGTCAGATGTCAATAATACCAACATTTAAAAGTGAGAACATGCAATCCATCACCATTCTTTACCACAAATAGACTGATAACACAGAATTGCAAACATTTCAGTGCACAGAGAACATTAAAGTTAAAAGTGCTTGTAAGAGCAGATCGTCACTCAGCTTTAGAATGTACTTATTAGTGGTACATCTGTGCCAAAACTGATCTCAGACCTGCATTCTAACACTTTTATCTAGTTATCTTTAGTTCTGTAAATTGTCCAGTAGGAGGAGCACCATTTTGTGGGATGACTAGTTACCAGCTTCACAGACATTTTCACAAACATTGGGGTCACATCAGCAGAATGAGGGTTTTCATAACTCATAACTTTAATAAATATGAGTAGTTATATCAGCATTGTTTAAATGCTACTTTTTCTGAAAGTTTTTACGGATATAAAGTATTTTCTAGTGATTGTCTAGCTATCTATAGGTATTTGTCTAGGTATGTCTTAGCAGTGAGACTACTGTGTACAATGCACACAGTAATACTGACTGTAGATGGGACATTTACTGCACAGGTAAGGTACAGTGATATTTTGACATGCATGCGTTGCACAAAAATCTTTTATAGCATGGCTAAAGGAGAATACTGATGATTTGTGAACAGATATAACTGTAATAATACTCTCACACACAGACACATACATACGCACGCTTTCTCAAAGTCACATGGGATCTGCAGAAGGGCTCAACCAAGGCTGGTGATGTTGGAACGACCACCAGGGGGTGCTACAATGCGGTGGCCAGAACGCCGAGGAATGTTGTCATCTATTTGAGCCCCTAACAGTATTGAAATAATCATAAAAAATTATACACTTGCTGTAAAATACTGATATATTTATAAATTATTCAAAGGAATTGATGAATATTCATTAGAACATTTCCTCACCTGATAGGCTGAAGTTAGACTGATGCAAGTTTCTGATTGGTGGAGGCTGGTGTGTAGTGGGTGAGGTCTTGGCAGAGGGTGCTGGGGTTATATATTTGGGTGTAGCTGGGATATCATATACTGGACCATCATACATCCCACGAGAAACTCCCTGCTTGCTCATCACCTTCCAAACAACAGTAAACGACAGGTTTGGTGTTACTGAGATATGAACCTAAAAGTTTGATAATATACTCATTTCTACAAGTCTTTGTATTTGCACTGTAAAACAAATAACACATCTAGTTCATTATTATTACCACATTATTATTTAGCAAATGTATGCTTGGAAAATACTGAACGCTTACGTTACTACACTATTGTTAAAAAGCTTGCTGTCAGTAAGTTTTTTTTAAAAGAAATTATTACTTTTTGAGCATTAAATCATCATCTTAGAATGATTTCTGAAGGATCGTGACACAAGGAATAAATTAAATTAAAAAATATATTAAAATATAAAACAGTTATTTTAGTTAACAATAAATTCACAATATTACTGCTTTTACTTTACTGTACTGATAAATGCAGCCTTGCTGAGCATACTGTAAGAGCCTTCTTTTAAAAACATTAAAAATCATACTGAACCCAAAATTTTGAATGGTAGTGTATATATATCAATAGTTTAATATATACAACAAAACTGAGACTGAGTGAAGGTCAGTGAATTAATCAAAGAAGAGTCATACCTTGTTGCGGTACTTAATGCGCTGGTAGGCAATGTCAGGGAAGGGTTTGCGAGAGATGAAACGTCCAGTCCCCTGCTGAACCTGAAGCTTCCCTTCCTCAAACACAATCCTACCCTGACTGACCACATACCCTGGACCACCACGACACTCCATCCCCTCAAAAATATTATACTCCAGAGCCTAGAAACAGAAGAAGTTTAGAAAAATCCTATTTTCACACATTTTCACCTGTTTATCAAATATAAAATCACTATTAATATTTTGCAGGCGTTTAGAAAAAAATGTAGTTTGAAAATTGATGTATTAGAGTGGAACAATTCAACATCCTATTACAGGTAAATACAATGCAGTATTAAATGTATGTATAACTGAATAACAGCCATTCAGAGTATCTTTCAATATTCCAGCATCTTGCAGAGATTTTCAGTCCTCACAGACTGCTGTGCTTTAGCTGTGATGGTCTTGAACTTGTCGGGGTCCCAGATAACAATGTCAGCATCTGAACCCACTGCTATCCGACCCTTACGGGGGTACAGGTTGAAGATTTTGGCTGCATTAGTGCTTGTAACTGCAACAAACTGGTTTTCATCCATCTTCCCCATAGCCTGTAGGGAACAAATGAAGTGGTGACTGATAAAAGCAACCTGCACCTAAATCCATATAAACACACATGCAGATGCACTTACCACAGCTTTGTCCCAAACAAAACCCATTCTCTCCTCCACTCCATTGGTTCCCTCGGGTATAAGGGTAAAGTTGTCCTTCCCTATGGCCTTTTGAGAGGTGCTGTAAGCACAATGTCCACTACCCACGACCTGCAGATCCCCACTGGAGAAAGATTAAGGGAAATGTAATTACAGGGGTAGCAGCTCCAAAAAGAACATGATCTGCCCTCTAGAGCTAGTAGTTGTGATGTTCTTTGCGACCATATTTTTATTTAGAGGTTGCATAATGTGTCATGGTCCTGCACTACTAGTCAAAAGATTTTTTAATGTCTCTTTCTCTTATGCTTACCGAGGCTGCATTAAAATCCGTAATACTGTGAAATATTATTACAATTTAAAATAACTGTTTTTTTATGTAATTTATTCCTGTGATTACAAAGCTGAATTTTCAGCATCATTACTCCAGTCCTTCAGAAATCATTCTAATATGCTGATTTGGGTCCTTAAGAAACATTTCTCATTATCAGTGTTAAAAACAGTTGTGCTGCTTCCTATTTTTGTGAAAACAGCGATACTTTTTTTTTCAGGGTTCTTTGATGAATAGATATTTCAAATAAAACTGCATTAATTTTAAACAGAAACATTCGTAACATAAACTGACAATTTTAATGAATCCTTGCTGAATAAATGTATTAATTAAAAAAAACAAACAAAACGAAAAGCTTACTGCTCAATTTTAAATTCATTGCAAGCTCCATAGATATTACACTTCAAAGATCTGAGGGATGTATATGACAGGATACATCCTATATATGGATGTATACAAAATTGCTATTTTAATTGGTCATGTCCTCAAATATCTCTTCTATCTTTTGACCAACCAGCTTAGCTGTTATAAGAGATCGTCGACTGAGCATTAACTATTAAAGACATTTCCACTAAACCTACAATAGATTTGCTTATTGAGCAACCAGCATCAGGCAAATTGCTGTCTTTTCTGTGTCACTGAAATGGTTTCTTCATGTGGGCTAACCATAAAATCAGGGCCAACTGCAATTGTCAGCTTCAATTAAATATTTGCAATACAAAAGGATGTATGCATCCATAATGCTTATGGATATGTGTGACTGTTATGTGGACAAAAGATGCACATGATGAAATGATGAAAAAATGATTCAGACAGAGGTGATATGTTTTGAAATCCCAAAATGCAACACCACAGATCTACACAATATAACTAAAGTTGGTCTTTGCATCCTACACATAATGTTTAATACTTAAAAAAGAATCTTTGATCTTTTTCTAGAATTTCCTCTCATCCTTTGGACCCGACTAATGTATCTTTGCTAAAAATAAATGTCCTCTCTCCAGCTGTGTCGGTCTGCCTCAATGTGACAGTGTGTGTGTGTGTGTGTGAGTGTGACTCTCTGTGCCTGTGAGTGTGTCTCTGTGTGTGTGTGTGCATGTGAAAGTATGTGTGGCTGTGGATGTCAACATAATGTCATCTCTCTCATAGTCTAGCAGCCTGCAAGTTATGTGTGTGTGTGTGTGTGTGTGGTGGGGAGGGAGGAGGAGAGTGCTGTAACCATGGCAACAGGAGATGAAAGCCTGATCTATTTTTAGAAATGGGGCCAGGAAAAGGTGTGTCTGCGGTCTGGGTGTAGCAAAGAGCCAAAGTAATGGAGAGAGTAGATAAAAAATTGGTAGATAGTGCCACTTTGCTTAGGACTCCAGTATTACACTGCATCTACACTAACTGTGCAAATGTCACAGATGTCTAAAAATGTAGAAATAACTCAAAATGATTTACCAGGCCAGTAGAGAGTGAAGGTGGTCAGGTGTTGTCGGGTCAGGGCTGAGGGGTGGAGAAGTCACATAGGCTGCTGCTTTTGCCCAGTTTTTGCTCCAATAGTGGGATCCATCTGTTGCCAAGCTGGCTGTGATTGGCTCACCAAAAACAACAGAGCCTAAAGCCAGGGCAATAAAGAGAATAAGTCCATAATTGTAGGACTGGCATATTCAAGTTTGTTTAAATTAACCAGTTTTGCTAGACATTATAGACTTATTATTGTTACAATAGTCTTTCAAATAAATTCTGAAAAAATTTAATATCACAAACATATTGAGCGGTACAACTGCTTCAACAGTGATAATAATAAGAAATGTTTCTTGAGCAGCAAATCAGCATAACAGAATGATTTCTAAAGGATCATGTAACACTGAAGACTGAGAAAAGGCTGCTGAAAATTCTGCTTTTTAATATACTACATTTTAAAATAGAAAATGCTGTAATAAAATTTGACTTTTTTACTGTATTTTTGATCAAATAAACGCAGCCTGGGTGAAAGACTTCTTTCAAGAATATTAAATTGTGAATTCAGCATGCAACAGTATTTCACAATATGCAGTCACCTTTCTTCCGTGCATTGGTCACAGTATCAGCTGCACTTTTACTCATCACTTTGGTGATATAGACAGGGCAGTTGACTCGGTTGCCAAGTGTGATAGCACGGAAAACAGCCTCCGCCTCCAACTGTGAAACAGATATCCAATTACATCAAGACAAACTGACTGGATAAACAGTTACTCAGTTAAACTTCTAAATAGTTTGCCAATTTATTGATCCCACCTCCTCTGGACGGCTCAGTGGGTGGCCCTCCGGACCAGTGATGCCCATTCCCAAGATTTTACTTTGTTCCTTTAACACAAGTATTGAAAAAACAGTAAGAGGCAGCAAAGTGTGTTTGAATTCTGTGTGGCATTTGCTCATTAGACAACAGGTACCTGTGCTATCAGGTCTCCATTCTCTGCGTGCACCAGCACCACTGCCCCCAGCTCCTTAAGGAATGAGAATGCTTCATACAACTAGATGAGAGAAAGAAAGAGAGATCAGATTAGTTACTTTATTATATCACAGTACAGGATGTTCTATAGATGGAAGCATGGATACCTAACCTGAGAGTCAGGCATTTGAAATAACCCTTTGTAAGCCATGTACACTTGGAAAGAGTTGATTCCTGCCAAAAGAAGAGAACATTAACATTTATTTCAGAAAAAAAATACAGCACCGTTCAAAAGTTTTGAGTGTGTAACATGGTTTAATTTTTTGAAAGAATTCTCTTATGCTCACCAAGGCTGGATTTGTTTGATAAAACAGTAAAATTGTAATATTGTGAAATATCATTGCAATTTAGAACTGTTTTCTATTTTAGTATATTTTAAAATGCAACTTATTCCTTTGATGGTAAAGCTTTTTTTTTTTTTAAATTTTCAGCAGCCATTACCCCAGTCTTCAGTGTCCTTCAGCAATTATTCTAATATGCTTTTTTTGCTGCTCAATAATTTTTTTTATTATTATTATCAATATTGAAAACAGTTGATCTGCTTAATATTTTTTGAAAACCATCATGCATTTTTTTCAGGATCCTTGATGAATAGAAAATGCAAAGGAAAAACATTTATTTGAAATAAAATTTTTGCAAAAATTACAAAGATAAATGTCTTTACTATTACTTTTGATCAATTTAATGTGTCCTTGGTGAATAAAAGTTAATTTTTTAATTGACTGACCCCAAACATTTGAACGGTTGTGAATGAACAATCATCAGCATTTGGCAAATTCTAACAAGTGGCTCTGAAACATCAGAATGATCAAGATATGTGGCTTTAAAAGCACAAAATACTTTTAGCTTTGCAAATATTGTCACATCTTTAAATACGTGTTCACCTTTTTCCTGTACCAGCTGTTCCAGCTCCTCCTTCACACCTTCATGCCAATGAGGGATATCCACATGAAGAGAATAATCACAGCAGGACTTTTTATCTGCCGCTTCCTGCCACTTCTCAAAGGCCTCCAAAAGACTGTCACCAGGCTGTGGAGTCACATGGTCAACTGAAACAGAAAATGATGGATTCTGCTCAAAATGTGTTTGAGATTTTATGTTTTGGTTGATTAAATAGTTCCTATTCTTTTCTATTGAAGATGCTGTTACTTTGCTGCTTTAGTCCTAAATTACTCTATTGATTTCTGTATGCTCCTTGAAGACTTTTTATCATGCACAAAGACTCTGTTTTTCTTTGTGTCATTCACAACAGCTAATAGTTCTAATTCATTGTTTAAAGAAAAGTAGCTATTGTAACCATAAAAAAACTCTTGGCTCAGACTGATAGAGAAAACGAAATCTGATTGGCTGTAGCTGACATGCACGACTGAGGGCATGTCCTTGTAGCAAGCAACAACAGACATATTTGGGACACTGCTTTGCTCTCACAGGGAGACGCAAGTGAGTCCTAGTCCAGGAAGTTGCTCAGAACATTTGGCACTGCATCCTAAATATTCAACATACTTGAACCTTTGCCACAATCCTGAGATAAAATGTCATTTTAGTCCTTTTTTTAAAACGAAAGCTTACTAAATTCTTTTTTTTTTAAATACCAGATTAACAATTCATCCAGACTTACTGATCATGGTGGTTCCTCCTGCCAGAGCAGCTTTGGTGCCCTGGTAGAAGTCATCCACAGGTGGAGTGCCCAAGTAAGGCTTATGCAGGCAGGTGTTCACATCAATACCTCCAGGAATCACCATACACCCATTAGCCTCAATCACTTTCACGCCCCCCGGCACAATCAGGTTCTCCCCAACCTGTCTGAAGGCAACATGGGAAATGAATACATTACAAGCACATTACATACTACACAAATACATTACGTACTACACATGCACTATATTACACGACAGACCATAATACAGGTGTGCAATTGAAACAAAAAAGTTATTAAAAAGTTTTTATGGCCTGATGCCACAGGAGAACTTCATACGATGCCAAATTTAACATGTTATGCAATATAATGCAATTAAGCATGATTTCATTCTATTGACAGCCACAGTTTTTTAACAGAAAGAAACACAACAGTACAGAAAGAAAAACAAATCTGCATAATCTACCTCATAAGTGTTCACTCACCAGTATGAATGGGCCTTTATGCATGAAAATCATATAATTCATATTAATAATATTTGCTTGTGCATGAGCATAAATCCTATTCTTCAACGTAAATGTCAGCACACAGTACACAGTTATTTCAGATTTCTAAATTTGAATTAATTATTTTGAAATAACGTTAACATTAAGCAAACTGGACATTTTACATTCTTGGAATATCTGTATGTAACTACATCTGTAATTAATTTCTGTAATTACAATTTATAATTAAACTGTTGACCAATCCCTTACACATTAACCCACCCTTAAACCTACCCATACCACCAAACCTGTCCCTAACCTTATCTGTATCCCAATAGCAGCAAAAGTGTTTTGCAATACAATATGAACACAATAAGTACTTATTTTTTTTGATGTAGTTAAGACCACTTAATATAAAGTGGGACCAAATAACATTCCAGTAAAACTATAAATTAATATATTTTTTAAGATGCTGCATAGAGCAATTTATTTATATTTTTTGAATGTGACTGTGATTGGTGCATAGTTTTCATGCATGCATCATTCATATTTACAACAATATGCAATTGCTACTGAAAAACTGCATTGTGCTTTGTAAAAGTGTGCATTTGCTTGTGCATGATGTCTTACTTAATAATTCCATCTTCCACATAAACGTCAGCATATAGCGACTGATCATCATTGACCACTCTTCCACCTTTAATCAGCAGCCGCTCGCTCTGAAGAAGAGAGAAAAAGAAACACAGAGAGCGAGCAAGAGAATGAGTGATTCCAACAGCAGTTTAAACCTTATTTTACCTGCTATATTTGCAATTCAGTGAAGTGCTCTTACAACCACTGATAAAAGAGCCTTCTGCACAGTTTCAGCCTCACACTCTGTGAATGGGTGGGGTTCTATGAACAGAGAAGAGCAAATGTGGTAATGTGGAAAGATGTTATGTTGCCATGGTAACCTCGCATCACCCAGCTGTCAGGAAGGCACATACCATGTTGTTTTCCTTAACAGATTCAGGCTTCATATCCAAAGCAAAACCTCAATATATGCGCTATTCCTAGATGTCAGCAGGCACAGATCGCAAAGATTGCTTTAGTGGATTAGGATCATTCTAATCCATAACTCATAACTACGGGGAAAAATACAACACATAGCTCATATCCATATGTTCTTTGTTTTAATGCGTGCACTGGAATTTAAAAAAAAAAAGTGTGTGTTTATTCCAGATTTCCGCTCTTGGCGACAGACCCTGTTGCGTCTAGTCCGCTGCATATGCGCTCGCCATTTGTCAAATGAAACGCGCCCAACAAAGCTGCTGTAGATTCATGCACGATTCATTATTTATCCCGGCATCTATTGTAAATGCAAACCGGGCGTTCGTCGCTTCATGCAGGGCAGGGATGTTTGCATGGCTGTGCCACATTGTAGCAGCAATGGTAACCTTTCCGCTGGCTGATTTCAGTGCTCTTCTAAGCGGCCTCTGCTTTGTTGGCTCGCTAAGAATTTAATCCCTTCTCGTTTCCCACATGCGCAGGATTTACCGGGAGCAGAAGGGTCGCTTTGCAGCCGGTGTCTTACCGTCAAATGCGGGATGTTCTTCTTCCCTTGGTAGCCCGTCCCAGACATCTCTCCTTTATGATCTGAGGAGATGAACACTGAGCAGTCACCCGCTTCTTAGTGCCACCAACCCACTTAACGAACTAGCGCTCCGTTAGTGCTGCACAAGCGAGCGCCTCTCCCGAGGGGTGTGTGTGTGTATATGTGAGTGTGTATCTGTTCGCCTGTTCGAAGACGTGTTTTGTATTTGAGTGTATGTTGGAGCGCCCCCCTCACATGAAACAAAGACAGAGAACTGGGCGAGAATCGGTAAAGAGAATGTTATGGGTCAAAAATGGTCTACTAATAGTTTCGTAAAATTACTTTTTGTTTTAAGTTACTTTTAATAATAAAGTTAATTCATAAATTAAAAACGAGTCAAATACGTTTCTAAATGTTATACATACACATATATACACACACACACACACACACACACACACAC
>JAFVLL020003257.1:0-22370 GCA_021397915.2 Tor tambroides | reverse complement strand
GAGGAGCCCCTTAAATGTGCATTTTTTAGATGTTTAAGCCTTTGTTTTGGGTAAGTTTCACTACTTATTGTAAAATTAAGAGATTAATGTTCAAACTTTTGTATATTATAACCTTGAACATGGATGTGGGAAATAATTACATTAGATCCAAAAGATAGTTTTAGCAACACAGCGCAGATGCTACAGAACACAGTTAGCTGACTAGCTGTATTAGATTGTGTGCTACGCTAAGATATTACTTCACAGGCATTATTTGCTTGTACTTTTACATCCATAATATTATACATTGACAGTTTATTGCTGGTCTGTGGTTTTGCAGTGCTGTAATTTTTTAAGATTTCATATTATTTTAAGGGGAAAGGGAAGTGGTGTGTGGCCAAGTATGGTGACCCACACTCGGAATTTGTCCTCTGCATTTAACCCATCCAAGTGCATACACACAGTAGTGAGCATACACCCGGAGCAGTGGGCAGTCAATGCTGCGGCGCTCGGGGAGCAGTTGGGGGTTCGGTGCCTTGCTCAAGGGTCTCACCTCAGTCGTGGTATTGAAGGTTATTCACTCCCCCCAACTACAATCCCTGCCGGAAATGGGACTTGTAACCCGAAAGTCGTGGGTTCAAGTCCAACTCTCTATCCATCTATTTCTATCAATAAGTATAATTTCATAAATATTGTTAATAATAGTTGTTCATATTAAAATATGTATGAACTTAATACTTGACCTAGACTATTTATTTAGTAAAAATCCTGTCACTTTAATAAATATTGCATGAAATTTATAAAAAATTGTTGCTGCTCCCATTAAGCTCAGTGTGCTCTCTTTAAGCTCTTCCACATTGAACTATAGATACGTTCTCATCCATTTAAAAAGAGGTTTCATAATGAGGCTAGATTCTGTGTTCATCCCCATGAATGAAATGTTTTATTGGTTTGTTTTATTTGATTTTTGAATGTTACTTAGCTGAAAGTGGACTAGTCTATTTGTTGGAATGTGCTTAAATGACACTTCATTATGAATAAATAACTGATCAACTTGAATGCCTTGCTGCTTGATTTTAGTGTTCCATTTTTTTTTTTTGTGATTGACTTTGTACCTTCAAAAACATATATTTTTACAATTATTCTTTGAAAAGTTTCCTTAAAATAAGCAAGATTTTTTAATAAAACATGATGTGAGCTTAATGGGAACAGGGGTATGCTTAAAGGGTACAGAAATGTACCCATTAAACACAGCCATACTTTTTGAATTTAATGATGTATATCTTAATTGAAATGCTTTTTTCATTTAAAATAAAATTAAATATTTTTGTGTGAGAGATTAATATTTTATTTTAACTTAACTTTTTGTACTGAAACCAATATCTTGTGCACTAAAAATGTCTCAATGTAGATTTTGGTGAGCTTAATAGGTATGTTTACCCTACAGAAAGCAATCAAAGAACGATCACTGTTTGCTGGAGCTGTCAATCACGCAGCACCCACTTAAAACTCTCGTTATAATTAATGGTTCCCTTAAGCCTGTGTTATACTTTTCTGCGTGCGCAATCCGGATGCGTACACGGACAGCGCGGACGTGGACTACTTGTATTTATACTACCAATGTACGCTGGTGGTCTGTTCCGCGGACGTGTTCCATACATGCGCATTAGATCGGCTTGAACAGTAAACAAACGTGTGAACAAACAATTGCCGAGAGTTATTGCACATCTGGCTGTCTTTATTAGGGTTGTTCCGATTCCGATACTAGTATCGGAAATTCCACCGATACCACAAAAAAATTCTGGTATCGGCGAGTACTTGAACCCATGTACTGATCCGATACCATTTTCTTAAACAAGACCAATAGTTATGCCCGCTAGCTTTGCTTAACGCTGCAAATCAGAAATCAATTCTTCTTCGCTGCTCAGAATGCAAACGCAGGAAGTTGTGCTGTGTTGCCTCAAGCAACCACTATTTAGAGCAGCGAAGAAGAAATATAAATATGCTAGCACATTGCCAGTAAATCACTCGCATATGCAACTAAATCTTCACCCTGGGCGACTAAATGATATCTAATATTAGCCACTGGCTAATAAATAATCAGATTTTACTCGCCAGTGTGTGAGTTGGAGGCTATGTAAAAGTTTAGCACAGATATATTGTCACTCGCCGAACACTCTGTTTGAGTGCTTCAGAGTTTCACTCTCCGTCAAGCGATCTGTGCTATTTTTCTAGTGCTAATGAATGCATAGCGCACCTGTTTTTGATGTACCGTAAACTCTAGTGTGAAGCGCATGGCTCGCCGTCTCTTTGCTTTTTTCCTCACATGCAGAGAGAGAGAGAGAGCAAGAGAGTCTTACATGTAGCGCGTCAGTTCTTCATGGTATGTAAACGATATTCTTTGTTGTATTTTCTTGTCAAAATAACGGAGCTCCTTTGGAATTCTTCAGCTTAACTGCCGGGTTCTCCGGTAGTAGGCGGAGCTAATGCTCAAACGACAATCTCATTGGCTGGCGCTCATCTATTATCGTTCCAGTTTTGATTTCAGCAAATCAGTTCGAGCCAATGCAGACAACGTGAGTAATATTCATGAATCCATAAGCTCTTAGTGCGTTTTATATTGTTCTTAGTAGAATTCATAGTATGATTATTATCTTATCAGTATTATTGATCATTATTATTTTCCCCCCATTTTTACAGAAACACTGAATGACCAAAACAGCACCACCACCAGTCCTAAGATGAGTTAAAATGACTAATATGCATTCATACATGGTTACCAAATTTGAATTCTAATTGCTAAAGTTCTATCATTAAATAATACTTGATTATCATAATATATTTATAATGCTTGACTGATTGATGTTAGTGTACTTTTAGATATTTAAAAAGCTGTGCTATTTTCCAAACATTATATATTATATTTTTTGTTTACTCGTCAGACTATTTATCTATGGTGAAGCACACCATAAAATAATTGTATCAATTCATACAGGGCTAGTAGTACATACAGCTGTATAACCAGATACACACCCAGGTATCGGATCAGTACTCGGTATCGACCTATACCCTGAGCCAAGTTATCGGAATCGTTATTGAGAAGGGAAAAAGGGTATTGGAACATCTCTAGTCTATATATTGTTTTATCGATGGATTGTAGAAGTACGGGTAGCGACGGACTTGCTATTGTAGCCTACTGACGGACAAGTACGCGCGGTCACAAAAAATGGGAGGCACGCAGATGTCCGCGCAGAGCCTCCGCGCACACCCTCCGATGACTATTTTTACGTCACGCGTACCATAGCGGACTCGCGGACACGGAAAGTATAACACAGGCTTTACACAACACAATGAACTTTTTACAGTATTTACATCACGTTTGCTGTTAGTTAAGATGAAAGCATTTCGTGAGAGTGCAGAAAGAGACGTAATGATGAGATCAAACAGACTCATGTGCTCTCTGCTGCAACCTTTCATATGATTAGAGTAGATCTAATTATGCCATGGTCTGTCTGAATACTCGATTCTGATTGGCTGGCAGGTGTTGATTAAATTCGTTTAACTGCAGAGGTAGTTCAAAGTCAGTTTAATCACCGTTCCATATTAATGTGCTGCTTTAATAGATGCACACTAACCAACAAGCATCACACACACACACACACAAGGAGAGAGTATGAGTTCAAAGATCGCAGATTGCGCTGCACACATACATGAACTTCTTGTCAACGCCTCCCTGCAATTTTTATTAATAAAATAACCTAGATACTAGATCGCTACATTATATTCCTCTGCAACGATGGTAAAATGGCTGGTTTTTTAAGTAATTGTTTGTAGAGAGAGATGCACGCAGACACAGGTAACAACTGTCATCTCTTTCTCTCTCTCTCGATAATTAATTGAAATACATGCTATAATTCATTCAAATAAATGTGATGATTGTGATCTTACCGCACTATTTCATCTCTGTGTCTGATTTGAAGCGGCAGAATGCTGAGCTAACGAGCCTTAACTGACGAAAATAACCTTCATTTTTATCGTTCCGGTCAAATATTGCAGCGCAAATATTATCTTTAATATGTGAATGCTGGCAAATGACCATGCCATAAACGGGATAATCAACGGCTAGCTGTGCATTAAACGATTTGAATGCACTTCGCCTCCACGTCGTGCATTCAAATCGTTTAATGCACAGCTAGCTGTTGATTATCCCTTACATAATGCTATAGCCTAATTAGCACTTTACATGGTAAGATAATCTCAACAGCTGTAATGGTAAAAACATAGGAAGTATTACATGTGGAGCAGTCTCAAATACTCTTACTATGTAAAGATGTTAGTCAGTCACAGCAGTGAAGTCTCACAGCAGACACGTCCCTTCAAACATAGCATTCAAATCAGAGACTAACATCATTTATTTCTATGTAAAGACATAAATGTGCACCTCAAGAAACATTATAAAATAATAATAAAAATGCAGTTCATGACCCCTTTAAAAAGTATTAAATTTGAAGAGCTGTGCCCGGTTGCATAAAACACCTTAAGTGTAATTTTCCCTTAAGATTGCCCTTAAGTTTCCCTTACGATTAAGGGCGTTGCATAAAATATCCCTTAAATGACACTTAAGGGTTTCTTTAGGTGAAACGTCATAAACCCTTAGAATTTCTCGTAAATATCCCTTAAAGCCCATTAAGTGTTGCATAAAGCCCCTTAACTGTCATTTTTCTAAGTATAACATAAGGTATGGAAAATGTCACCTTAAGTGTTACACAACGAGCAGATTCAATCCTAAAGTCTTCTACAAGACATAATCGGCCGCTTTATAACAGATATTAATTTAGGCATTTATTCACCGTAATCAAACATACAGCTAATAGCTCAAACGTGAGTGTGTCATGCGAGAACACATTTATATTCTATATTACATGGGTGATGACTTGAAAAAACACACATAAAAGATATATTTTCGCAATCATGTGTTTATGTTTACATTTCTGATTTTTATTCGGCTAAGGCTTAGCTGCAGGGATCGCTGCTGTATTCCATCATGAGATACTTCTATGAGTCCGGATTGGACATGCAGCGTGACAGCGCCCTCCAGCTTCGCGTATGAATGAAAAATACACTGCATAGCAGCATGTTTTCATAATGTTCATTTGTCTGCCACGTTTTGGATACGAATAAAATGACTATCTTGTCTCTTCGCATTTAAATATAGATTTATTCACGTTAGTCCCTGCAAATGTTATGTTTCTGTGAAAAAGTACACCGCTATCTGCATTAACAAATAACGTGTCCATGGCAACAGTAGATTTTTTTTTTTTTAATGGCAAAACCTGGGTCGCTGTCGTGAAATACTTAACGGTTTCCCTTAACTAAGGGAATGATTTAAGGGATTGTATGCAACGCCCTTAAGTCATTCCCTTAGATAAGGGGAAATAACGCCTTAAGTGTCATACTTAAGGGAAAAACTTAAGGTGCTTTATGCAACCGGGCACTGATACTTGCAGATTCCCTGTAGACAGCTGTGAAATAATGTAGATTAGACAAGTACTTTTCAGAATTCTTCAAATGGTACATTTACACAACAATATATTTTGCTTCTTAGCATTTTTTATTACTTTGTTTTTTTTTTAATTTTCGCATACAGACAACAGCATTTTGAAAGGGATCCCCATTTGTAAAAACAGTAACATCATGCGCATGAGTATTACGTGTTCAGTCAATAGATGTGTAATGTTTCTTCACAAAATAACAGCGCCATCGGCATAATGCAGTGTTGTTTTCATCTGTACACAAACATTTTATCCTTTTTATTTTTCAAATGTCCCAAGTGATTTTCATCTTTATGATTTCTTTTCAGGCCTGATGAAAATGAAAGAAGAAAGACAAGATCTGAATGAGGTGGAGGAGAAACATCAGTGTCAGAAAGATCATGATGTGACTGGAGAAAAATCAGTGAGTTGCAGCATTCAAATAACAGACTTCAAGAGGCCTTTCAGCTGTTTTCAGTGTGGAAACACTTACAAACATAAAAGAAGCCTAACGAAACACATGAGAATTCATCGTGAGGAAAAGCCTTTCAGCTGTTTTCAGTGCGGAAACACTTTCATGTGTAACAAAAGCCTTAAAGATCACATGTTAATTCATGATGGAATAAAGCCTTTTACCTGCTCTCAGTGTGGAAAGAGTTTTACACAGAAAGGACAACTTCAAAATCATTTGGTAACTCACTCTTCAGAAAAGCCTTTCAGCTGCTCTCATTGTGGAAACACTTTCACACGTAAAGCTAACCTTAAGAAGCACATGCTAATTCATACTGGGATAAAGTCTTACAGCTGCTCTGAGTGTGGAAAGAGTTTTACACAGAAAGGACACCTTGAGAATCATTTGGTAACTCACTTTTCAGAAAAGCCTTTCAGCTGCTTTCAGTGTGGAAAGTCTTTCACACGTAAAGAATACCTTAAGATTCACATGTTAATTCATGCTGGAATAAACCCTTTCACTTGCTCTCAGTGTGGAAAGACTTTTACACATAAATCAAACCTTAACAAGCACATGTTAATTCATGCTGGAAAAAAGCCTTTCACCTACTGACATTACTGAATTCAATAAACTGCCTTTTGAAAAAACTGAAAATTGAGTATTCACTATTGTCCTTTTATATTGACACTATTTTCCTATTTGATAGTGTAAAGCTGCTTTGACACAATCTGTATTGTTAAAAGTGCTATGATATCCCTTATGAAAATTAAAGTTGGTTTTACTATAGTAAATGTGTGATAACCATGGTTTTTTTGCAGGTTACCATTTCAATATGGCAGCAGCTATTTGCATTGACTGTAAATAGCGATAGATGCTATTTACACTCAGTGTAAATAGCAATTAGATGCTACACTAAGTGCAAATAGCATATTTTTTAGCAATAGATGCAATGGATTCTATTTACACCAAGTGAAAATAGCAGTATTTTTTAATGATATGCTGTTTACACTAAGTGCAAATAGCTATAGATTCTAATTACACTGTTAAAATAGCAAGATTTTCTGCTATTTATACTACTTATTGCAAATAGTGGCAATTATCTGCACATCAGTATTATAGTACATTATAAAACAGTACGCAATAATAGCGTATTGAGTGTAAATTATAGTTTTAATTCAAATTATTAAATGGATGCTATGCCACCTTATTGGGACAATAAATCCCTCCCTACACCTACCCTAACCCTACCCGATACTTTATTTTCAACTTTTTGATTATTTCCTTAATTTTTATTGAAAATAAAAGCTTTTCTGATGCGATATGAGATTTGAAAAGGGAGAAAAAAAAAGTTTGCAAAAGGCAGGCTCGAACTTGTCGATCGCGTCAAAAAGCATGCACCTTACCATCTACACCACAGAGACAGATGTTACATTTGCGTCTTTTTTTAATGTTGACTAACCCAATCACACGTTGGTGGGCGGAGTTAGTGTAAATGGCCTTTGCCAACAAGGCGGGCTATTTACACAGTGTAAATAGACACTCCGTTTCAATATAGGCAGCTTTACTACAAATACCATGGTATTTATTTAGTAAAACCATGGTTAATTTTCGTAAAGGATATTAATGTCTAGATTATATTTTGTTTCATTTACATAGCTGAATCACAATAAAGCTCACCTGAACTTAAACTAGTTTGATTATAGTAGCCTATTTGTATAATTAGTTTAGCCTACTCCTTTCAGTACGTTGTCTATGTGTAGTTTTATACTTGTTTAAACTTTTACTGCAGAGGTAGCCTACAACATTTCTCTCCACTGTAGGCTATGTCTCAACATATATAGCAGAAAAACAATATATCTTACTTGGCCTAGCAAAATAAAATTCAAAACGCTTTCATTTTGGGACTGTTGACCTTTGCTATATATATACATTTGCATTTTAGTATTACAATATATTGTGACATGATATATTGTTATAACCCTGCATTGTTTTGAATGTTGAACAATTGTATCAATATATATGTATATTCTACACTACTCAAAAAAATTAAAGGAACACTTTTTAATCAGAGTATAGCATAGAGTCAATTAAAATTATGGGATATTGATCTGGTCAGTTAAGTAGCAGAGGGGGTTGTTAATCAGCTGCTTTGGTGTTAATGAAATTAACAACAGGAGCACTAGATGGGCAACAACGAGACGACCCCCAAAACAGGAATGGTTTTACAGGTGGAGGCCACTGACATTTTTTTCCCTACTCATCTTTTCTGACTGTTTTCACTAGTTTTGCATTTTGCTAGGGTCAGTGTCACTACTGGTAGCATGGGGCGATACATGGATCCTAAAGAGGTTGCACAGGCAGTCCAACTCCTCCAGGATGGCACATCAATACGTGCCATTGCCAGAAGGTTGCTGTGTCTCCCAGCACAGTCTCAAGAGCATGGAAGAGATTCCAGGAGAGAGGCAGTTACTCTAGGAGAGCTGGACTGGGCCGTAGAAGGTCCTTAACCCATCAGCAGGTCCGGTATCTGCTCCTTTGTGCAAGGAGGAACAGGATGAGCACTGCCAGAGCCCTACAAAATGACTTCCAGCAGGCCACCGGTGTGAATATCTCTGACCAAACAATCAGAAACAGACTTCATGAGGGTGGCCTGAGGGCCCCATGTTCTCTAGTGGGCCCTGTGCTCCCTGCCCGGCACCGTGGAGCTCGACTGGCATTTGCCATTGAACACCAGAATTGGCAGGTCCGCCACTGGCATCCTGTGCTTTTCACAGATGAGAGCAGGTTCACCTTGAGCTCGTGACAGACGTGAAAGGGTCTGGAGAAGCCGTGGAGAATGTTATGCTGCTAACATCGTTCAGCATAACCGGTTTGGTGGTGGGTCAGTGATGGTCTGGGGAGGCTTATCCATGGAGGGACGCACAGACCTCTACAGGCTAGACAATGGCACCCTAACTGACATTAGGTATCGGGATGAAATCCTTGGACCCATTGTCAGACCCTACGTTGGTGCAGTGGGACCTGGGTTCCTCCTGGTTCACGACAATCCTCATTTAGCGAGAGTATGCAGGCAGTTCCTGCAGGATGAAGGAATTGATACCATTGAATAGCTCCCACACTCACCTGACCTAAATCCATTAGAACACCTCTGGGACATTAAGTTTCGGTTCATCCGATGCCGCCAGGTTGCACCTCGGACTGTCCAGGAGCTCAGAGATGCCCTGCTCCAGACTGGGAGGAAATACCCAGGACACCATCCATCGTCTCATTTGGAGGCATGCCCGATGTTGTCAGGCATGTGTGCATGTACAAGTACGTGGGGGCCATACAAACTACTGAGGACTATTCTGAGTTGCTGCAATGAAATTTCAGCAAAATGGACTAGCCATTTTGGCTATGGACTAACTTTGATTTTCGGGGTTTCTTTGAATTCAGCCCTCTGTAGGTTGATAATTTTCACTTCCATCAAACAATGTGGCATCCTTTCATTCCTAACACATTAACCAGTCCATATCAGTATAGATATCCAGCATGATATTTTTCCCCATTGAGATCTGATGTGTTTTCAAAGTGTTCCTTTAATTTTTTTGAGCAGTGTATATATAACTGCCTCCTCATTTTAAAACACCACCGCACGCCACTTATATATATATATATATATATATATATATATATGTATGCGTCTTGTGCTTGTTAAGGTGATTAGCTGACGAGCTCCACCTGGACCAGACTGATTATCTGATCGCGCTCCTCCCGAACCTTGTTAATAAAACGTCATATATATATATTACTATGGCTTTAACCTGCAGTTCCTAAAAGGAATTAAGTTTACTATTAGACTAAAAACAGTTAAAGTTAGTAGGTGCATAAGATAGCGCTACCATAGTTACCTCTTCAAAACACAGAATTTTACACTTTTGTGAATAATTATCTGTCAGGGTCTTTGGAAAAAAGATGAAAAGCAAGATTTGTACTGTAACACTAGTTTTTGCACAGCTAAAACCAGCCTAAGCTGGTTGGCTGGTTTTAGCTGGTCAGCAGGCTGGTTTTAGAGGAGTTTTGGCCACTTCCTTAGCTGATCAGGCTTGTCTTAGCTGGTCAGGCTGGGAGACCAGCTGGAACGACCAGTTAAATCTAGCTTGACCACCCTAGCCAGACTGGGAGACCAACTAAAACCTGCTACTTCCAATTTAAACCAGCTAAGACCAGCCAACCAGCTTAGGCTGGTTTTAGCTGTTTCTATCAGCAGGGTTGACTTCTCTTTTGTTTGAGCATAAGAAACAGTAGTTATGAGTCAGTTGTTGTCAGATTTTATTGGTGATTTAAAATGTCAACATGTACACATTCCTCCAGACAACAGTCTACAGCAGGGATACTCAAATCTGGCTCGCAAGATCCACTTTCCTGCAGAGTTTAGCTCTAACCCTAATCAAACACACCTGAGCTAATGCTAATCAATGTCTTCAGGATCATTAGAAAATCACAGGTAGGTGAGTTTGATCAGGGTTGGAGCTAAACTCTGCAGGAAAGTGGATCTCACGAGCCAGATTTGAGGATCACTGGTCTACAGTATAGATGTTGACACCACTAAAGAAAGTCCAAAGGTGAAGGAACTGAGAGTCAAGCTCATGAACAGGAACTAAGAGTCAGTGAACAATGTTTAAGTCTTACATTTGCAGAGCATTGCATAATGCGCCTAGTGCATCAATTCAGCACTTAAATTTTTTTCATGGCTTTTATATATTATGTATTATTCAATATATTAGTGGTTCTCAAACTTTTTACACCAAGTACCACCTCAGCAAATATTTGGCTTTTAAAGTACCACCATTACGACCAACATTAAAATGCAGTAGCACTATGCACAGTTGAAAAAAATTAAAAAACGAGTCAGTTTTATTCCTAATAAGAATATTTATTATTGTCAGCCTCTTAAAACATTAATACACAGTTTGAACATTAACACTGCACTGTGCTTACCTCCAGGTAAATAAAAAAACTTATTAAATTAAAATATATTGTACCTAAAAGTGAAATAAAACTGTACTGTCCTTAAATGTTAAAAAAAACTGTACTTAAAGATTAAATGAAAATGTATCGTACTTAACATTTATTTATTCATTCATTCATTCATTCATTTTTCTGCAAATACTGCAGTGTGCTGGATGGAGAAACTGAGAAGTTTATAAACATGGCATGGAAGAAGAGAGCAGGTCCTACAACAAAGATATTCTTAAGGTATGCTCCAAATTTACCATTTACCATTGAGATCACTGAGATCTGACTAACTGTGTGTCCCCTCTTTATCTCTCTTTCCTTTTTTCTGTCCCTCTTTTAGGATAAACTTGAGGTCCTGGGAGTTCTTAGAGGTTCTAAAGTGTTTTTTTATGCATTTGTTGATGTCAAATTTTCAATAATAAATTATCATATTTATATGGTGTCATTCTTACTGAGGGGTATTGAGGGGGGAACTGCACGTGTGTGTGTGTGTGTGTGTGTGTGTAATATTTGTGGAAACAACATTGTTAAAAAAAATACCATTGGAATCCAGACTCGGGCCAGTACCGGCTAATTGTATAATCTATGCTGGCGTGATTGTGGCCCAATGCCGGCAGTGTCGGCTCAGTTTCGCCAACCGGACTCGGGCCGATTCTGGCACGTCATTCACTCCCGTAATTCACAAGAGTCTGGCAACCGCATCCGGGCCGAGTTATTTCTTCCGGCTTGCTGGATTTGGGCCGTTATCGGGCCGGATAATTTTGGCTACTTGGGAATAGCATGTGAGGAAAACATGTAATTGACACTGCATTAAGTAGTATACATTTAGTGTAAATAGCATCTAATTGCCTCTATCACTATTAAGCCGATGCCTTCATTTAAACACTCTTCTCCCATAAATGTTGCGTCTGAAATGCAAACCATAAACACACCAAAAAATGCATATGGAATAAGATCAGGTGCAAAAATAACTGTCTGCGCCTTTTCATCGCTAATGATTCACTGCGTCTTTAGACGGTAGTTTTTTTAATGCCAAGAGAGGGTTTGCGCAGATGCACACTGTTAGTAAATCTGGCCCTAAATTTCGTCAAGCTAGCCTGTGTGGAAACTTTTAAACTGTGTGTTGCAACTAGCCCTGTGATAGGCTGTGCCCCGCTCTCCCTTAATGTGCTCACATACTGTAGATTTATTTCATTTGATAGAAACTGAAATCAAATTGGATTCAAATGAATGTTAGAAACTGTTAATTGTTTTGTGACAGGGTGATGTATGAGCTCTGATTTGGTGGGTTACAGTTTAGCAGATTTAATTAAAACTTTATATTCAGTTTATTAAACAGTATGAACTTATGCTATATTGTTAGCAGCTCACTTAAGGAAGAAAGAGGAAGTGACATTTCAGATCCATCCATCTAAACTGGGTTCAGAGATTATCTCTGCTGATCTATCACTGTGGTTAAACTTGAGTTCTCACATGTTTCCAAACCTCAACAGTGAGATCACAGCTCTGAAAACACTACAACTGCTATAAGTAATCGTATATTCCAGAAAGCAGGGTTAACTTACCTTCAACTAAACCCTGAACTTTGGGTTGATTAACCCCAAACCTTGCTTACTCGAGGTATGTGGTTCCAAAAAACGCATCTGGGTGTAAATTCATTCAACTCAGAGTATGTTCCTGGTTAAGACTCAAGACATTCTCAACAGAGCGACGAATCGACGAGTCACTATGGAAACGGACGCTAAGAAAAAGCGCACCATGCTGTTTCTTTCTTCTTCTTTTGTTCAATGGTCGTTTATTGATGATTGTGCAATCTTTTTTTTTTTCCGTTTAATCTTTAATCTTCCTTGAGAATATGAATTATTAATATGAATTGTTTCATGCTAATTATATTTTAAGTCATATCAGATATGTATTTTTATTATAGAAATACCTTATAGAAAATGTTGTTCCATGTATGAGATAATAATATAAAATATAATAAATACATATATATAATAAATTAAACATTAGCTTGTCTTGTGTTTTATAATTTATAACAGTTATATATGCCAATAAAATAAATACAATAACCATATTAGAATAATATATTACCTTATTTATTACTTATATTAGCGCTTTATCATTAACATATCATACAAATATATATATATATATATATATATATATACACATACACATGTATATGTGTATACATATATATTATGGGTGGCACGGTACACAGATGTCACAGTTCGGTACGTACCTCAGTTCAGGGGTCACGGTTCGATGCGATTTCGCTACAACAGGAAAAAAACAACAAATCTACTATGCTCGGTTTCTTCATTTATTTTGAACAGACAGTAGTACAGTAGTAATACTAAATATTATATTACATTATATATATAGTCTGCATACAAGGAATAAATTCTTGAAATATATTTGATTTAGTTAACAGATAAACAAGGGGAAAAAAACCTAGCCTATAAAAAGCCTATACTGAGTTTCAGTTAATTTTTGTGACAAGCTTAATTTCTTCACCGAAAGGAAACTCAAATGGTTTTGTTTTCATTGTGAGTGCACACAAATAAAAGCAGACCTTTATACAGTCATGCATTAGGGTGCGATTTGTGAAAAAAGCAGATGGGGGTGGGGTGCTTTTGAAAACTTTTTTCTCTCCAGGTAAGGTTATACCTAATGTTAGAGTAATCTGTTAACAACGCACATCATAAATCCGTCTTTTTAGGCAAGTGGGTGTCACATCATGAAATGTTTTTAATACTACGGAAATTAACGTGATCACAATTTAATAAAAACATTGTAATTTAGGCCTATTAATTGTAATGATTTCATTTTCCCGGTGATTCAAACAACGAATAAATTGTATAGAGAAAGCGAACAAAGAAGATTATCAACGGAGCTTTTTGAAAGTCTGAGTCAAACCATTGCATCCCAAAATGATTCACTGTTTCGAAGCCCTCCAATCGGATCGCGTGTCGTGATTCAGAACGGGACTTCAAAGCGCGTTTCACGAATCATTTGATTCAGAACGGGACTTCATAGTGTCACACACATCAGTTCCAGCATTACTAAAGTTGGTACTTTATCAAAATAAAATACAAATTTTGGTGCGCACGCGCCTCTGTGTCACCATTGGAACGTGACTGAAGTACAAAACCTATTTACATAAATAACAGTTTAGCATTCAGATACGTTACATCGCAAATATGGAAATATTATCGAATATTTGGATTTGTGCCGAATGAGAGAGGTAGGATACACGGGCACAAAGCCCCATTTCGCAAACAGTTGAGTGCACAAGCCTTTAAAGTATACTGCTTTGTCAGTCAATGTGAGAGACTAGTTCAGAATCAGCACATGGTCAGGTACTTTGTTTTCAAGTGCACAACTCACAGCATTCGCTGTTCTTCTGCTGGCGGTTATCAAACAGTGTTGCATTACTGCGGGCACCCTGGATTGAGGGTGAATTGCCTGTATTCGTTGTGAGGCCTCATGCACCGAACCGAGATGCCTGTACCGTGACGGTTCGGTATGAATACATGTACCACGCCACCCCTAATATATATATATATATATATATATATATGTTACATATTGTAATATTATAGTTGTCATCTGTCACGCTCACCGAATGCTCGTCAGTAGATCATGCGTGCACTGATAGCGCTGAAGTAAACTAACCCTGGAACATAGCAGGTTATCTTCAGAGAGCAAGTTACTATGGTTACTTACATACCCTGAAAGTTACCTCCAATTTAAAACTAAAAGCTGAGGTTATCTGTTCGCTTATCCTCAAACATACCCTGGTATGTCACATAACCTGCTTTTTGGAATAACCCCCAGGAGTTAGAGATGTTTGTTTGCAGTTTCATCAGCAGAAGTCAGCTTCAATACTCGCAAGGAGTTCATAGGCCGCTCTGCGTACAATCTCATTATTATACTCTAACAGAGGTCACTATGTCATTACCTAGGTAAGAAAATCACTGATTCTTTTTCTGAATTCGAAAGAATTCTTAAACCATAGAAAAACATGCAGAATCTTAACTGGTGTACAAAAAGTTCAAAGTAGGGGTGGCTCGATACCACTTTTTCAGAACCGAAAAACAAGAAAACAGTCAAATGAATGCATATATAAGTATAATCTATGTCAAAAACACTGTTATAAACTAGGTTAGTGGATAATTCAGTAGCAAAAGTTACTCTAGAAAAATCATGAGTGCACGATAATTTAAAGTGCCCCTATTATGGGTTATGAAAGGTTCATATTTTGGTTTTGGGAGTCCCCAACAACAGGTTGACATGCATGTAATATAATATGCATTTATTTTTACATTATTTGCTCAACAACTCCCAAATGAGCCAGAAACATATGATAGATAAGATAAACAACAAAAGCTATTTATAATATTTCACTGTGCCAAAGTATTATGATACGAAAGACTCCAAATACAGAGCGGCACAAAGTGCTTATGCGCATCCCATGCGCAGAATGATGCGCTTGAAGTAACACGCGGTTTCAGCGCTTAGGCACATTCCGCACGGAGTTCCGCAAGTCTGCATAGAAAGGTTGAAAGCATAAAGTGAAGAGATATTAATGCGTAGTGTATTAAATCTGTGCTATAGTTTATTGAGCCTTTTCTTTTAACAGTTTTAAATTTCAGTTACTGTGCTTGTTAAGAATATAGTGCTCTCTCTCAGTGTTGTGATCTAACAGACACCCAGTAGAAAGTAAAACAGCACAAAGATAAAGGCCTGCAAGATAAAGTCCTTTTATGCAAAACCATTTATCTTTATTTACAGATTAAGTGTAATATTAGGGACATTTAATAATCTTGCAGAGAGTTTCATCGTCTTGACTCGTAACCGAACACGACACACAGTTTTAACGCTGAATGGAGGATGACAGACAGACGCAGCGGAAAGAAGAGTTTACATGAACTTGACTTAAATATTTATCTGTACCTCACATTAAACTATGGATTAGCTTCAGAACACTTGAAATATAGTGCACGGAAACTTTATGGTGTTTTATAATGTGTTTGTGGCTTTGGTTTGTTACGAATCTCTGGAGACCAGTCCTGCACAGACAGATACTTACACAAATACACACTTATCTACTTCAAGGTTGAGTAGCTAGGCTCTCACTCTTATCAGTTACTGTTTCCCAGAACAGGCAGATACTGAGTGTAGAGTCACAGAGAGAGAAGTTTAGAAGTTTAGTTTTCTCCTTTGTTGTTGTGTGTTTGTTATGATCCCAAAGGATCACATGGGCACAAGGTGTAATCCACAAACTGGGCAAAAGGATTGCGATCCTTCCCCGACAGCAGTATGTGGCTGAGGATCTCTAACAATCCAGACTCAGAGTTCAGTAAATGCTTTTTGTGTTGAATTGTTTTGCAGGGAGGAAGAACTCACACCACTACGAGGAAATAGTGACGAATACAATATTAGAATAAAATACTCTCTACAAATAACAGGCCAGATTACAGCAAGATTTATCTTCATCTCAATATTATGAATATTTTCATGCAGCTTTCAGTGATATTTGCTCCATACACTGTACTGAATTCCTTAAATATAATATTAAATACAGTGATCGACAGAACAAGACATGTATCTTTAATAACCATAAATAATTATTACAGAAATCATAATAAAAATACATGGTAATTTTCTAACCCTGATTCATCTAATCATTTCATTAACTTTTTACACAAGGTTTTAAATGTTGTAATAGTCCATTTTAACTGATAATGCTGTCTAACTGATTGTCTTCCCCAGCTTCATCATGCTGCAACATGTCTTTATGTCAAGTACCATATGCGGAAATATAAATTCATTTTTTCACAATTTACAAAGCTCTTTCTTTTTGGTCTTCAAGTATGTGCTGAACACTCATGTGTGTCTATTTCACAGTCTAAAAGTAGGGTATTTACTTGTGATATTGGTTTAATAACTGAATTAACCCTCTGGGGTCTGAGGGTGTTTTGGGGCCTGGAGAAGTTTTGACATTAAACATACAATTGTCTAAAGTCTAATAACACTGTAAACATCACAAGCTAGGCTACAATAATACGTTAGCAGCATTTATGTACATGATTGTGTTTTTGAGAAAGCAATGTTTATGTGTGGTTAGTGAAAAACTGAAATTTTGAAGTCACTGAAATAAGGCCATAAAACACATACAGAATATTTGTTCACAAGACTTTTGAGAACTGGATCTTGTAGTATAGAGTTTTTGCTTCAAAATGATATGAAAATCATCTTGTTCATTTGCTCACAGAAAATAATATATTGATTTAAATTTTCTAAGACACTTTTTTGAGTAGAAAGGGTCTATGTGAGAAGGCGTGAACTATCATTATTAATGCTGTGATTCACACCTGAGAAGACAAAGGCCCGCATAATGAGCTTCATAATGAGCCATTCAGTCAGGTATGTGACTGAGAGGGAAGAGTTACAAGAAAGAATGTGAGGACAAAATAAATTTATATATTTTTTGTTTGTAGTTTATTAAGAATATATTTAGCTATCACATAAAATAACTTGAGATTCACTTGCGAGTGCAGTTAAACAGTTTATTAGGAACAATCAAAGCTGACTTTTTAGCATCATTACTCCAGTCACATGATCCTTCAGAAATCATTCTAATATTCTGATTTGCTGCTCAAAAAACATTTATTATTAGTGGTGCTTGCCAAAGGCAAGGCATCGCTATTATTATCTCAAAAACTTATTTTTCTTCTGTACAAACTTTGGCGCGTAGCAACCAGCCTGATTACCCTAGCAACCGCATAGCAACACCCTAGCAACCACCCAGAAAATCCTAGCAATGACCTAGCAACTGCCCAGAACAACCTAACAACTGCCTAGCAGTACCCTAGAAACCACTCATGCCAACCTGGCAACTGCATAGACAGTCTCAAGCAACTGACTGCCGAGTTTTGCCACAGTGCTTGCCAAAGGCAAGGCATCACTATTATTATCTGACATACTTATTATTCTTCTTCCGTACAAACTTCGGCGCGTAACTTGTCTCGCACCGTTTGTCACAGACCCACGAAACAGGCGTCAAATCATGCGGCCTATTGAGGAATTGTGTGCTATGACTTTTATAAACGATCGGGCATATGTAGCGCAGAGCAAGAATTTCATAGAAATATGTGAATCACCACATTTGAAGAGGCTATCAAGCTGTGCGAGAACATACCCCGCAGTGGGGTATAAGTTGTACCCCTGGGGCGCAAGAGCGCCCCAAAGTTGCCCCATTGACATACTATGGTGAGGGACGGCCCATGAAACAGCACACGTTTTTCCTACTATGGTAATTTACATAGGAATTTTGCATTGAACATAACTCTGCATCACAATGTCATAGAGACATGGGGGTGGGCTCATTTTACTCAGCCAACCAATCAGACTCCCAGGATCATTGTGAAGCTGTCAAACCACGCCCTAGCAACCATTTAGAGCACCCTAGCAACTGATCCCATAGACTGCCATTATAAAAGGCCCAGATGGATATCTTTGGATCACAGTGTCATAGAGACATGATGGTGGGCTCGTTTTACTCGGGGCAGCAAACAGCCAATCATGAATTACCATTGAAACTTCCTAGCCACACCCTAGCAACCGTTATTGAGCACCCTAGAAACCCAAACCCAAAGAGGTGTATCTTCAAATCTGAATGTCATAGAGACATGGGGGTTGATTTATATCATTTATACTGACAAGCAGTCTTTGGTGTATCATCATTAGCAGCTATCAAGCCACTCCCTAGAAACCAAACAGAGTATCCTAGCAACCGTTTAGCAAGACATATCTTTGCAACAGAATGTCGTATAGACATGGGAGTTGGTTCTTTTGACTCATGCTAGCAAATAGGACTCCCAACATGCTACACATGCTAGCAGTGAATAGCTACATGCTAATAGTTATTAGCTAAGTGCTGATTCAAGCTAAGAACATGCAAAGAATTCTATAAAACTCCATAGAAACGATCTTTGACAACTAGTAACTGCCTAGCAACCACCCCAAGTACCCTAGAAACCACATAGCAACACACTAGCAACCACCCTAAGTACCCTAACAACCACATAGCAATACTCTAGCAACCATCCCAGGTACTATGGCAACCACCCAGAGCACCCTAGCAACCGCATAGCAACACCTTAGCAACCACCCTGGTTACCCTAGCAACGGCCTTAGCAACCATCTTGGTTACCCTAGCAACCACCCAGAGTACCTTAGCAACCGCATATCAAAAACCTAGCTACCACCCTTGGAATCCTAGCAACGGCCCTAGCAACAATCCTGGGTACCCTAGCAACCGCATAGCAACACTCTAGCAAGGGTAATGAGGGTAATGTCTTTTGTCTTTTAGCATTGACCTAGAGCACCCTAGCAACTGCGTAACAACCACCCAGATTACCCTAGCTACAACATAGCAACCGTCTAGCAACAACCCAGAACACCTTAGCAACTACCAAGATTACACTAGCAACTGCATATTAACTGCTTAACAACCACCAGAACACCATCGCAACCACCTAGCAACTACCTAGAAACCCTTTTTATGTGCACTGTGCTAGTTTAACGCAGACTTGTCACAACACTTGTATATTTTTGCTCTCTCGTTGGTCTGTTCGTTTCTACTTTGTAAGTCGCTTTGGATAAAAGTGTCTGCCAAATGACTAAATGGAAATGTAACTAACAACACTATAACAACAATCTACCAATCACCCATAGTAACCACCCAGAACACTTTGCAGCAATACATCAATATTCTCCAGCATCACTGAGCAGCATGTGTGGGATGGAAGTTGAACAAGGCCAAAAAAAAAAAAAAAACCTTATGGACCAATATATGAATAAAATTAGTTTATTGACAATAATGAAGACATGATGGGGTTCATTTACTGGACAAAGGAAATTATATATTAAAAAGTCTGTTATGTGTTATTAGTATATAAAATGTTAAAGCAATTTACAGAAAATCCACAAAATTGTCATTCTTAGTGAGGTGTACAGTATATATTTTATGTGTGTATCACTGCATTATACAGTATGTATGTATATCATGGTACACCTTGTTAAGACATATCCAATCATATTTTAAAGCTCCTTGGTTTTGTCTCCATTGGAGGTGGGAATTTAATATTTAAATATTCAATAGTTGGTATCCAATCCTTTTTTCAAGAGCAGCTTCTTGGCAAAAGCAGCTTTAAACTGACCCTCATTTATAAAGCAGTCTGGTGAGAAATGATTCGCGCAAACATGAAAGAATTGAGGTTGATCTGGGGGACTATTCCCTTTGAAAACTCAGCCACTGCGTCTTCAGCGGTTCTGATTTAGGAACATCAAAATGACTGCTGTGTTCATTATTACACCCAAGAACAGAACACCACGATCGCTTGGACACCATTCTGTTCCAGCATATGAACAATGGCGGACTATGATGACAGCTCACTCAGGGTGGGTCTGTGTTGAAACGCTCCTGTCAATCAACAATTATGGGAGGGGCCTCCGATCTTGTGACGTCACAAGACGAACAAAAAATAAAGTTAATCACTAAATTCATTACATATTGTCTCTTTCTCTATATTTTAATGGCTATAAGAATTTGAAAGTATTCATTTTAAAGTACTCATTATATGTTGCTATTATATGACTCATGGTGATCTTAAAAGAAAAAAAAACAGAAATATTTTAATTTAACCGTGTTTAACTTTTTAGTATGTGGAACCTTTAATTGATATGCTTTAATGATTAAAACAAAATGTGTTTGTAATTTCTAATAAGGCTTGGTGCAAACAAAAATCCACTGTCTCCATGGGCTCGCTCTTCCATATATGGATAGAAGAGTAACGCTGCATGACTATTGGCTGCGCAGCTGAAGATCGCGGTGCTGATTGGCTGAGTAATACTGTGATAGAGCGAGACCAACGGCAGATGTTCCAGAATTCTCCAGAGGTGAGTACTGGTGGTTTATTTTTCTAACTTCCGCATTTAAAAACGAATTTTAAGCAATAAAATATGTTGCCCGAGTAGTGTAGACTATTGTTGTTTAAAGTTTGTGTGTGCGTTAGCTAATTGCTTAATTTTAGCGTGATTTATTTATTTATTTTTTTAACAGAGATTCAATAAGCCACTGGAGATCGATGGTATATAAATTTTTCCTGCTTGAATGTGCTTTTAGGACAGTAATTCATAATATTAACCGTCTGTTTAAGAAATGCTTTCGTTTGAGGTGGCTGTGAGGCATTAGAAATCCGTGAGCCCTGATGTGTTGGGTGTATTTAAAGCAAGTATTTTCTGCTGTTCCATAAACGTCTATATAGTGGTTTTTCACTGATTCACGAGGTAAGAATAGACAGTGGTCTGAAACTACACGCTGACCGCCGCGTCTGACAGGCTAGTGCTGGCGAATCGGGTCAGATTCAGACACGGAGTCTGCGTGAGGTCTATATTAATGGGGCTTATCCGTTTCTAAATGTGATCTTTTCATGTGCACTGAATGCAAAGGAATAGCAAGCTGAATTTCAAGTCAAGTCACCTTTATTTATATAGCGCTTTTACCAATACAAATTGTGTCAAAGCAACTACACAATATCAAAATAGGAAAGTAGTGTCAATAATGTAAAATGACAAGGTTAAACACTCAATTTTCAGTTAAAGGCATTTCATTACTGAATTCAATGATATCATCCAGCTCAGCTCAGTTTAAATAGTATCTGTGCAATCAAGTTGACAATATCGCTGGAAATGAAGTGTCCCCAGCTAAGGAAGCCAGAGGCGACAGCAGCAAGGAACCAAAACTCCCTCTGTGACAGAATGGAGAAAAAAACCTTGGGAGAAACCAGGCTCAGTCGGGGAGGCCAGTTCTCCTCTGGCCAAACTAACCAGTAGTTTGTTCCAACTGCAGCAAAGTAGATTTGAGGGGCCAACTGGTTCCAGTGGTCTTTTCCCGATGGCTGTCTAGGTGGCGGGGTCCTCACTGGGGATCTGTCTCTGGGGCTCATCTAGGTGTCCTGGTCTCTGCTGACTTTCAGGTCTGTTGATGTCATCTATGGATGCTGATCCACCATCTAATCTGGATACGAACTGGATCTGGTGACTGCAGTGACCATCTGGGCTGGAAACGGACCAGATCGGGTGGCTACAGGGACCTCGGAATAAGGGAAAAACAGACTAATATTAGTGTAGATCTCAATCTTCCAGGGTGTCTACAGATATGTCTACAGTTAAATTTAAGACTTTTTAAGACCTTTTTAATACCACCTTGTGTAAAATTTAAGACCAAACCTGTGAAGGAATTACACATTATATTACATACGTAAATGTAATATTTAATGTGTTTTTAAATTTAAAAAGAAAACAAAATATCATCGTTGTCAAAAATGCTATTTATT
>JAFVLL020003255.1:42500-48285 GCA_021397915.2 Tor tambroides | reverse complement strand
AGCACACAAGACAATGAGCAATAAAGTAGAAAATGAAATGCCTAAAATGTCTAAAATACCCTAGCAACTCCATAGCAACAGCCTAAACATTTTAGAACACCCTAACAACTCCATTGCAACAGACAGAAACACACAGAACACCCTAGCAACTGCATAGCAACAGCCTAAAACACTCAGAACACCCTAGCAATTGCATAGCAACAAGCCAAAACACTCAGAACACCCTAGCAACGGCATAGCAATGGACTAAAACACTCAGAACACCCTAGCAACTGCACTGAAACAGCCTAAAATACTCAGAACGCCCTAGCAACTGCATAACAACAGACTAAAACACTCAGAATGCCCTAGCAACTGCATAGCAACAGACTAAAACACTCACAACACTCTAGCAACTGCATAGCAACAGCCCAAATCACTCAAAGCACCCTAGCAACTGCATAGCAATGTACTAAAACACTCAGAACACCCTAGTAACTGCACTGAAACAGCCTAAAATACTCAGAACGCCCTAGCAACTGCATAGCAATGGACAGAAACACTCAGAACGCCCTAGCAACTGCATAGCAACAGACTAAAACACTCACAACACTCTAGCAACTGCATAGCAACAGCCCAAATCACTCAGAGCACCCTAGCAACTTCATAGCAATGGACTAAAACACTCAGAACACCCTAGTAACTGCACTGAAACAGCCTAAAATACTCAGAACGCCCTAGCAACTGCATAGCAATGGACTAAAAGACTCACAACACCCTAGCAACTGCATAACAACAGTCCAAATCACTCAGAGCACCCTAGTAACTGCATAGCAACAGCCTAAAACACTCAGAACACCCTAGCAACTGCATAGCAACAGCCTAAACACTCATAACGCCCTAGCAACTGCATAGCAACAGACTAAAACACTCACAACACCCTAGCAACTGCATAGCAACAGCCTAAAACACTCACAACACCCTAGCAACTGCATTGAACCTGCCTAAAATATTCAGGACAACCTAGTAACTCCATAACAACTGCATAAGAAAGCCAATGAGCAATAATTAAAGCATAAAATTAAATGAACGATTAAAGGAAATTAGAATCAAATGAAATATTAAATTAAACTGGTTTAATCTTTAATTGTAATCCTATAATATAAATATAAGCTGTGTTCATGCATGTGTAAATTACATATACACATTAGCGCACCTTTCCGACACACAGACACATCCAGCACGCCGTCGTCTAGGCAGTTCTTTGGCGTCAGGCAGAATCCCTCGTTCTCGGGGTTGTTCTTGCCGCTGGCCAGCACGGCTCGGGGCGGCGTGAAGCGGTACGCTGGGATGCCCTTCACCTCCACGTCCTTCTCGAAGTACATGTGGATGGACCTGCAGAAGAGCCATCAGACAACACCATCACATAACAACAGCAGATTCAGATTAACCTGGCAGATGTGACCCTGAACACGACTTTGACCCCTGAGCCTGTCTTCACTATTAGGTGTTCACTATTAAGAAAGCATTCGGAAACCTGCTTTATGTCACAGGAAAAGAGCTCTGTAACAAACAGCAGTCTTGTGATCGAGCTGGTTTGTTTTGAGCTGATTCTGATCAGGGGAAATGAGTTTTCCAGACAGACCCCAGCCCGATTAAATCATGTACAAAGGTTACACACGCCGCTCCAGCGGCCGCCTTTCCCTTAAAAATCCGGGTGAGGAGTCAGTGGAAAAGGACAAGGACAGCTGTCCCCGCCAGCACAATAAGCCAAGGGCCCGCCACTCACACTCAACTAGGTTAAAAGTGGCTTGAAAACATTCCAGCTTGGAGTCTGCTCCGGAGAAACCATGTGTGACGGCAGAACATGTGGGATTCTTTCCGCACCGAACAAAGACGGGAGGTTTAAGGCAGAGTTCCCACTGAAAATAGAGATCAGAGTGAGATGGACAGGTCAACTGGACTCCAGGTGAAAGGTCAGAGTGTGACCAGAACATATGTTATATGGTGTATTAAAATAACGGCATGCGTCACTCGCCATACATCATCAGCTGACACGCACAGAGAGGAAACTGAGGCCAAATACTCAAAATACATTCCAAATGTTAAATCATGAAATAAATCAATGACAATGCATTGTATAAAATTATATTAATAAGCATATACATATTTCTTAGAAAAGATTCCAAAAACTAAACATACAGAAAATAAAACTGAACCACATTACTCTTAATTAAAAATTAAAAATAAAATTGAAATGCTAAATAAATAAATAAACAAACAAGTAGCTGATAATAGATTATATACCATTAAATATAACACACATTTTATAAAGTTATTTAAAGAGTTTATAAAATGAAAAAAAAAGGTCAAAGTAACATAAAAAAAAAAAGATTTTAATGTTAAAAAAGATTTTAAAACCCTCTAAAATACAGAGTGGAAATAAAAACTGAACTGCATTGCTTTACATAAATAATAAATAAATAAATACATACATACATAAATATAATAAACTTGAAATTTGAAATAATATAATAAATAATAATTATTAATAAATGTTTACATATTTATACATAAAAAACATTACATATTTACAAATTAATTTTATAAAGTTAAAAGAAATAAAATTAAATAAAAGAAGAGGGGAAACTAAAATGTTAACAACAGTATTCTGAATAAATAAAAAATAAAACTGAAACATTAAATAAATAATGTCTTATATAAAATTACATAAGTCTATACATTTTATGAAATTAATAATTAAAAAAAATAAAGAAACAGATAATAAAAAATGTTAACATACAGGGGATTAAAAACTTAACCGCATTACTTAAATTAAATCAATTCATAATAAATTATATATAAATTAATTAAAATAAATTAATTAATAAATGAAAAATAAATAAATTAAAATAATTTAAATTTAATTTAAATAATAAAAATTTAAATAATGAATTATTGATAATACTTTGAATATTTGTGACATGTATAAGTTAAATGAAAAGTAATAAAAAAAGATAAACTCCTTGATTCCCATGTGTAAAGTGTCCAGCCGTGAGCTCCATAGCAATTTATTCTCTTGCTTAAAACTGCATGCATATTGTAAAATGTCCCATCCCGCAGTATATTCCTGTAATGATATTACAGAGAATTGGAGTAAAGTTCTGTTCCCACACTGAGTGCGAGTCTGCGGCCAACGCTGATGTCTGGCAGGAATTCGGGAGGTTCAGACCTTTGGTTCATTTTGATGCTGATTTCAGTGGAGGAGAGGTCGAGCAGATTAGTACTGATCTACTGGCTCACAACTTCTGCATTTCCACACACGGTGGATTTTACAGAGAACTTCAGCTCCAGCAACAGTTACAGTCATGGATCGCGGAACGAACCAAAAGAAGTTTGCAGAACTACATAATAAATACATAGTTCATAAACATACATAATAACATAATAGGCTATAAACAGTACTAATGGTATTAGTTGATCATATGTTAGTCTATGTATTTTTATGCCATGATTCTGAAAACAAACATTAGACAACCAAACAATACCATTTACTTGAGTTTCTGACTAAATGTTTTAATGTTATAAATGAATCTATGTATAAATGTTTAACATGTTATAAATTAATCTATTTAAAAATATGCAAATAATTATTTAGGCTAGCTTATGTAAACAATCATTTGAAAAACCTTCCGCTTCTGCGACCCATGGTTACAGTAAATCATTACTGTGGCTAAAAACAATCCAAAATTATCAGCAGCGACTTCTTGTTCTAAAAATAGCCACACTTAGCTTTAAAAAGACATTTGAACTAAGACAAGGCCATTATTGTATTAATATATGTCAGTAATAATTATAATACTTCATATGTCTCTTGTAGAAATATTCTATAAAGAAGCACCTGGTGTACTATAATGTGTTTATCCAGGAATGAAAAACAAACATAAACTATGTTAAAATAATGCACATGTATATAGAAGGACTGTTTGAACATTAACATCTAGAAGCTCAAAGAACTGATTGTGTCTAATTAAGATTTATTAAAGGAAACTAGAATTTCTGAAATGATGCACAGCAGGGTTACTGATGGTTAACTAAAACCAAAACTATTAAAAATATTTTTGCTAACTGCTGAAATAAAACAAAATATAATTATTAAATGGACAAAACTAATGAATAATAAACGAAAAATAGAAATAACTTCAGTAAATCAATGTTAAAGCACTAAAATTACAAATTGGAAATAACTAAAATTAAAACTGAAATAAAAAATGAATTTAACCTAAGTAGGAATAAATGATGAAAGTACATTTAAAAAAGATACTAAAAATTAAAAGTAAAATTAAAACTGAAAATATAAAAAAATGAAAGTTTGAAATGATTTTTTTTTGTATTATATATAACATGAATAATATGTGGATCAAAATCCATATAAAACCCATCATGGTGTACTCGAGTAATATATTCTATTCTATCCTATATTAGAAAATAATTATCAGTTATTTAAAAAAAATTAAATATATTTAATTTCAATAAATTTTGGAATATAATCAATATACATCAAATATAAATTCTAAAAATATTTAAATACAATTTTATAAATAACTATATGAAATATGAATTATTATAAGCAGCGGTAGAGATGCTGGCATCCACTTGTGCTGAATTTCAGGAAGTTCCCATGGAAAAGCTTGAACCTTGAGGCTTTTCCATTATATTACAGCATGTTCTGGAGGTCCGGATGGTGTGTGATTTATGATCCGGTTCTTATCGAGATGCAACAGAAAACACATGTGCTGCCAAACACACACTGAGATCAGCCTTCAGAAATAACCACAGGTACAGCAGAGCCGCCCACACACGAGAACAACAGCTTCATGCTTTATTGTCCTTAATACGACCAGACGCAAGGTCATCTTGTACAAAGGTTCAGCTTTTTATGAAATCCAACTGGATCGACACGAGCTCTTTCACAAATCAGAGTTAGCACAAGAAGTAATGTCGCCACAGCGCTGCTAGGATTGACTAATATCACAGACGATTGTTGTATTGCATTAATATTCTGGCTCCGAATCGCTCACTGATTGCATTGCTGATCTAGTTGTCTAATAACCTGACACTGATGATTGTGAATGTACCTGCAGAGGTCAGAGGTGAAGACGTTCAGCCGCTCTTCTTTGGTCAGGAACGGGTGGAAGGCGCTGCCGTCGCTGCCGTTGATCATGTTACTCTGGTTGGTTTTCCAGAAGGACAGCATCCTGAGACACAAAGCAATCAATGAAATCAATCATCTCCAGCTCTGCTTCATGAAAATATGATATCCAGGAGAATCAGAGTCTTTACTTTTCTCCCTTCCAGGTATAAATGCGGCCGAAGTCCAGGTAGTTCTGCTCTCCGGTGTGATACACAAACTCACCGTCATTACTGCCGTTTTTCTGACAACACAAGAACCGCCCAGATATGAGACAGATATGACAATAACAATTCTAAATAGATTTGAATTATATTATATTATGAAATTATTATTATTTATTTTATAAAATAAATCATAAAATATTTATTTGATAAAAAGTGTTGTGAATATAATTCAAATATTTATAATGATAACAAAATATGAATAATCAAATTGATGCAAATTAATAAAATACAATACAATAAATTTATTTATTTATTTATTTATTTATTTATTGTGTTATATTTTATTAATTCGATTATTTATTAACTTAAATATGAATATTTATAAAATATTAAAATAATATATATAAATGTAACAACAAAAAGGTGAAATATGTTATTATAATAAATA
>JAFVLL020003255.1:35000-40000 GCA_021397915.2 Tor tambroides | reverse complement strand
ACATATCATATTATATAACATTATACAATATTATATATTGAAATATTTAAATATAATTACAAATACACACACACACACACACACACACACACACACACACACTTCTTATATATGTACAGTATATAAACCAACCAAAATGCTATTTAGTTGAGTGCAAATAATACAATTATTTGGTATAAGGTTGACTTTTATTGGCATTGTGTGAGTGCTGAGCAAATGAGGCACAAATGGCTGTACAATGCAAATGATGATTGTAGGACAGAAGCAATGATGTAAGAGTACAGGATGTGATGCATAATACATATTTGCATGAAAATGATTTGTTTCACTCTTTACGGTCAACATCAGATGTTTCCAGAGCGTATCGATTCCTGCCGGAGCGTTTTCTGTTTGCTCAGAATTACTCAAGTTCAGTGCAAACAAGCCATGCAGAGGAATACAGGTCAGGCCGCTGAACTGTCCTTGGTTAAGCGGTGGAGAGCGTTAACGGCACAGACTTTGATATTTGTTTAGGGTGTGGCATGAATGATCCTGCAGACATGAGGAGGGCATGACTGCAAACATGCTGATAAAATATGACAATCAGCGCAACCCTGCATTTAATAATACACACATACACATTCTATAGTAGAGACATTCAGTAGCAGAGGTGGTTGAAGTAAATTTTGGCATTATTTACCAGCAAATGTTTTTAAAAATTATTAATTAAAAAAATATTAATTATTAAAAAAAAGTGTGTATTAACAAAATGGATAAAATTATTTATTTTTAATAAATAATTATTTAATATATATTTAGTAACACACACACACACACACACACACACATATATATATATATATATATATATATATATATACATACAATTAATCGATTAATCATGATTTACATAATATATGTGTGTAATATGTATATTTATTATGTATATATATATAAATACACACCCACACAGTATATATTTTGAAAATATTTACATGTATTTGCATGTATATATTTTTATTCATATAATTTATATTACATATAAATATATTTAAAATATAAGCATAACAGTACACACTCATATACTATGTAAACAAAAACTTTTATTTTGGATGCGATTAATCATTATTAATTGTTTGACAGCACTAATATATATATATATATATATATCAAGATAAACATCTTATGATATCCTATATTTACAAATAATTAAGGAATATACTTTAGATATTTAAATATATATATATATATATATATTTAAAAACACATATTTATTAATACATACAATATATATATATATATATATATATATAAAATATTATATAAAATATACATATATATATATATATATATATAAAATGTATATTTGAACATTTAATATGGCAATGTTGACCATTTCTGGGGCCCTTTTAAATACATCTATGATCAGATGCATGATGGGATCAATGCTAAAGAAACAAGATTAAAGCGTTACATAAAGCCGAGAGAGTAATTTCCAGAGATTACACATGTGTTGCGATATTAGCCCAACAGTATCTTTAGATAGCAGCTGTTTTACAACATAACTACTGGTAACATTTTGAGGTTTTGTTAGTTTTGCTCTCTTTCTTAAATTAGAGAGCAATAAAAAGCTGGAAGACGGTTGAATTCCTCCTGCTTCACACTGGCGATCAGTCTCTCTGGTCCTGTGTAAGTGATGTCTGACTCTTCCCTACGCAGCAGATGACTCAGTAAAGCGGCCTGTCGTGAATGGCTTACGCAGGAATAAGCATCTTAAGACGACAGCCTAAATCATACACGTGCAAGAGTATGAATGAATGCATTATAGCTACACAAGCTCAGGTTTTACGACTCCCAAACGTTATTTATCATCTATTGTGATTGTGCATTAGATTTTTACTATAACTTCTACTGTCAGTTTTCTCTTACATGATAAAACAGAACAAAAAATAAAAATACATAACACATAATAAACAGCATGAGATAGTATAGCATAACAAACATAACTAGTTATGTTACGCTATGTCCTGTTGTTGTTTGATTTGGTATGATTTTTTATATTTTGTTGTTTTACTATATTATGTGTTATATTATGCTTTGCTAAGTTATGCTACTGTATGCTGTTATGTAATATTTAATAACAAAAACAAAGCAGAACAGCAAAACATATCATGTTATGTTTTATGTGATGCTGTTATGTTTTGTTTTGTTACATCAAGTTTTTGTGATTTTTTTATGTTGTTTCATGACAAAATATGACATAAAACATAGTATGTTGTGTTTTGTTGTCTTTTGTTATGTTTTATTTCATTATGTTGTTTTATAACAAAAACAAAAGCTAACAAAATGAAATATAAGTTTTTTTTTTAGTTAGCATATATTACATTTCATGTATTTTTGCTGCTATATTTGATAACAAAAACATAACTTTATGAGTTTTGTTGGTTTATGTTTTGATACATTTTTTTGTTAATAAACTGTTATGTATTGTTATCTTTTGCTGTTATGCTTTGTTTCGGGTTGTTATGCTGTTTTATACATAAAACATAAAACAACACAACGTTATGTTATATTATATTACATTTTTATTTTATGCTATATTTTATAACAAAAACCTAAAATGAAACAGCAAAACAACATGTTACAATGCATGTTATGTTTTATATTATTTTCATAAAATGTGTTTTATGTTGTTTTGTAACAAAATAACAAAACATGCCATAACAAAACAATACTGTAATGTTTGGATGCATCAACATACTTGTAAACTCTCAGCTATATTTTCCCTTTTGAGATAATTTCCTACAAAATATTATGTTTTATATGATGCTGTTATGTTTTTTTGTCATATTTTTGTTGTTTTATGCTGCTTTATATCAAAACGCACAAAATAACAGCAAAACATAACGTTATGCATTTACATAATATATAAACCTAGATTAGCACAGTACATAAGATAACATGGCACATGGTATGCAGTTGTGGAGTGGGATTTTAGACCAATGAGGTTTCACTGTGGGCGGAGCTACTCAGTGCAATGCTAACAGCCAACAACGTGACCAACAAAACAGAACAAAAACTCTGATTTTATTACTTCATGAAAACCAACTGTGTGACCCTGCTTGGGTGAGTGTGTGTGTGTGCGCGTGTGTGTGTGTGTGTGTGTGTGTGTGTGCGCGTGTGTGTGTGCGTGCGTGTGTGTGAGCGTGTGTGTGTGCGTGCGTGTGTGTGAGTGCGTGTGTATGTGTGTGTGTGTGTGTGTGTGTGTGTGTGTGAGAGAGAGAGATTGACCTGAAAGTGTAAGGCCCCATTTCAGTAAGACGAGGTTTGGCTTCTCCTTTCACAAACTCTTCAGGGTTGGTGACGTTGAAGAAGTAGAACTGAATGTAGACTGGAGGCGGTGGAGTCTTCCACGAGGCGAACACTTTACTGCCTTCTGTCAGCGTGACCTCCTGAACACAAAACACACAACACAACAGGGATAAAACAAAGATTATCAGAGTATGTTATAGAATTAATACACTGTTTCAGTTGTTCTACTTCCAAATTTTGCATTTAAGTCAATGTGTTATTTGCTATTTTTTATATAATTATTTGTGATATTTACAAGCAATTTCTGAATGAAAATTAAAATTTAATTTTCATTCAGAAATTGCTTACTCCTACACCAAACTGTTTTCAGTGTACATGAGAGTTGACAAAATAAACTTTTATATGTCATCATCAGAGAACATGACTCCTGCTTCATTCATCACACTGGAAATGGAAACGAAAAAGGCCAAGTATTTAGGTCATTCCGGTTCACCTGAGGTCACGACCTCTGACCTCCAACGTTACATTATTGCTGGCTCAAATTCCTCAGATGCTGATAAACTTCATTTGCTCTGGATCAATATTTTATGTTGATTTGATATGTCCTTTCATTATGTTATTATTTACATTATTGTTTTACGTTGTTTTGTAGCAAAAAAATAACATAAAACATATCAGCAAAACATAATGCCATGCTGTTATATTTTGTTGTTATACATGTACTGCATGTTTTGGATATACAGGAGCATCTCAAAAAATTAGAATATCATGAAAAAGTTAATTTTTTATTGTAAATTATTTCAAAAAGTGAAACTTTCATATATTCTAGATTCATTACATGTAAAGTAAAACATTTCAAAAGTTTTAATTTTGATGATTAGAGCTTACAGCTCATGAAAGTCAAAAATCCAGTATCTCAAAATATTAGAATATTTACATTTGAGCTTCATTAAATGACCATCCCTACAGTATAAATTCCGGGTATCTCTTGTTCTTTGAAACCACAATAATGGAGAAGACTGCTGACTTGGCAATGATCCAGAAGACGAACATTGACGCCCTCCACAAAGAGGGTAAGTCACAGAGGGTCATTACTGAAAGGTGTGGCTGTTTACAGAGTGCTGTATCAAAGCATATTAAATGCAAAGTTGACTGGAAGGAAGAAATTGGGTAGGAAAAGGTGCACAAGCAACAGGGATGACTGCAAGCTTGAGAATACTGTCAAGCAAAGCTGATTCAAACACTTGTGAGAGCTTCACAAGGAGTGGACTGAAGCTGGAGTCAGTGCATCAAGAGTCACCACGCTCAGACGTCTTCAGGAAAAGAGCTACCAAGCCACTTCTGAACCAGAGACAACGTCAGAAGCGTCTTACCTGGGCTGTGGAGAAAAAGAACTGGACTGTTGCTCAGTGGTCCAAAGTCCTCTTTTCAGATGAAAGTAAATTTTGCTTTTCATTTGGAAATCAAGGTCTGGAGTCTGGAGGAAGACTGGAGAGGCACAGAATCCAAGCTGCTTGAAGTCCAGTGTGAAGTTTCTGAAGTCAGGGATGATTTGGGGTGTCGTGACGTCTGCTGGTGTTGGTCCATTGTGTTTTATCAAGTCCAAAGTCAATGTAGCCGTCTACCAGGAGATTTTAGAGCACTTCATGCTTCCATCTGCTGACAAGCTTTATGGAGATGCTGATTTCATTTTCCAGCAGGACTTTAGC
>JAFVLL020003255.1:0-30000 GCA_021397915.2 Tor tambroides | reverse complement strand
GTTATAAATTAACTACATATATATATATATATATGTGTGTGTGTGTGTGTGTGTGTGTGTGTATATATATATATATATATATATATATATACATAGAAAATAAAAATAAATTATTTCTAAAATTATATAAGGTCATTCCATGTCCCCGGCTCAAATTTCTGAATTTGATAATCTGAATTTGAAATATTTTTTCTGAAGAAAGATAAACATGTTAAGTGATGAAAGCCAAAATATTAAATGTTGTGGATTAATATTTATGGAGTAATCCACTTTTTTGTTTAAAAAAAACGAGGTGATCGCGCTTTTGCGACTGCAGGTCCAAAACTTTGGAATAGTCTGCGCCTCTTCATATCAGACTATCCCCCTCTATTTCTGCTTTTAAGTCTGCTCTAAAGACATATCTCTTCTCTCTAGCTTTCAGTACCCCTTGATCATTGGTTGAATTGATGTTTTGTTAGTGCTGTGTTTTAAATTTGATAGTCTTGTTGTATCCATCTTATTTCTGTGCTTTTTATTCTACTCTGTACAGCACTTTGGTCAACCTTGGTTGTTTGTAAATGTGCTTTACAAATAAATATTGTATTGTATTTTGTAGAAGGGGTTCAAAATGGCTATTTTTACCTGAGATTCAGAGCCAAATTACAAGGGGTTACAAATGACTTCAGAAAGATGGCAGCATCATAATGTTAATTTCACACAAAGATTGGTAGGTCTGTTAGTAAAATCTGTTGACTTTAGCAATCTTTGTTGCATTATGTGCCAATGGGGACCATTCAAATACGAGGAAAGAGCACTTTTCAAGTTTTTCTCCAAGGATTGCAGGCCTGTAACTCCTGAAGTATTAAAGACACTTTCCTTTTGGTATCTTAATTTTTAAGGCCCTATATGGTTCAGTTCCAGAGATACTGAAATTTCAATATGGCTCCAGGAGTAAATCATTCAATTCTACACAATTCAGTGGTCTAAACCCAAATGTGGGTCACTTTGCAAAAAAAATATACTTCTGTTCTTTTAAAGAGGAAAGTCTGAAGAACAAATAATGTTGAAACTAGAAATGTATCTCATTTCCTTCTGTCAAAAAAACAAAAAAAAAACATCGAAAAAACCCGTCTGAGTGACATAAATATTCTTTTTCCAAAGTTTGTGTGCCTATAACTCAAGAAGTATTAAAGATATCACAATATGGTTTTAGATTCTAGTTCTTAATAAACTTTTCTTTTCGAGTCTTCATTTTCAAGGCCCTACATCGTTCAGTCCCAGAGATATGGGGACCTCAATGAGGCTCCAGATTGTTGAATATTACCCATTTTCAGTAGTCAAAACCAAATGTTGGTCACTCTGTATACAGCTAATACTTACTGTATTTAAAGAACAATGTCTGAAGAATAAGTAATGTTGAAATTAAAACTATATCTTGTTTCCTTCTATCAAAACAATATGTATAGAACAGACCTGTCTGAGTGCTAAAATGCCCTGAAATGGTCAAGTTGTGGCACATTATCTTTCTCTCAGTATTCTGTTCATAAGATTCTCTATTCGAATCAGTTTCAGGGATATTTTGAAAAAGGGATTTTATTCGTTTTAACAGCTTCTGAAGCTACCAAGAGTTCAGATATGCACTATTGCAACATATTTGACAGAAATCCCATGCCTCCTATCAAAAAGTGGTTGCTTTCTCCACACATTGCATTCACATCAATAAACCAAGATTTGCCTAACCTGGAGTAACTATTAAAATTTATTTTTCTTTTTTATTGCTATATAAAGCATAGTCATAGATCAAGTAGTATCTACTGCTAAAGGGCATATTTGGCAGAATCACTGATAGTATCTCAAACATTTAAGATTTCTCACACTTAAAATAATTAACACTGGGCAATTCTAAACCTCAGGTAAATGGGATCCTGGGTAATCTTATTTTATGTGTCACACTGTTCATACTTTACCTAGAGTTAACAATTAATCCTGCTAATTCATAATCTAATGTGTCACACTGTACATATTTCTTACTGTTATTATTTGCATATTTGCACATTTGGTTTTTGACCATTGAAAATGAGTAGGATACAACATTTTGGACATGGAGCTGCACTGGGATCTCGATATCTCTGGGATTAAACCATTCAGGGCCCTAAAAATGAAGATTCCAAAAGAAAAGTTTATTTAGAACCAGAATCTGAAATCATATTAAGATATCTGTAACACTTTTTGAGTTACAGCCATGCAAATTTTGGAAAAAAGAATATTAATAACACTCACACAGGTATGTCCAATGCAATTGTTTTGATAGAGGGAAACAAGATGCACTCCTATAGTTTCAACATTATTTATTCTTCAGACATTGTTCTTTAAATACAGTAAGTATTAGCTGTATAGAGAGTGACCAACATTTGGTTTTGACCACTGAAAATGGGTAATATTCAACAATCTGGAGCCTCATTGAGGTCCCCATATCTCTGGGACTGAACGATGTAGGGCCTTGAAAATGAAGACTCGAAAAGAAAAGTTTATTAAGAACTAGAATCTAAAACCATATTGCTATATCTTTAATACTTCTTAAGTTATAGGCATGCAAACTTTTAAAAAAGAATATTTATGCCACTCCAACAGGTATGTTCAATGCTGTTGTTTTGACAAAAGGAAACAAGATACATTTCTAGTTTTAATATTATTTGTTCCTCAGACATTCCTATCTTTTTTTTTAAAAAAAGAAGGAAAATAGTGTGTTAATGTGTTTTGGTTTTTGACCACTGAAAATGTGTACAATTTAACTATTTACCCCTGGAGCCATTAAAATTCCAATATCTCTGGAACTGAACCATACAGGGCCTTAAAAATGAAGATGCCAAAAGGAAAGTTTGTTAAGACCCAAAATCTAAAAGGGCATTAAGATATCTTAAATACTTCTTGAGTTACAGGCCTGCAAACTTTGGAGAAAAAGCTTGAAAAGTGCTCTTTCCCCACTTTTGAATGGTCCCCATTGGCATGTAATGCAACAAAGATTGCTAAAGTCAACAGATTTTACCAACAGCCCTAACAATCTTTGTGTAAAAATAATATCACGATGTTGCCATCTTTCTGACGTCATTTTCACCCCCTTGCTCTGAATCTCAGGACGAAAATTGCCATTTTGACTGATATATATATATATATACACATACTAAATATGTTTTTACTTTCTTTGCAATATTCAATATATTTGTATGATTTGTTTAATAATGATTTTGAGGTGAAGTGGTTTTTGATGTTTCTTGACAACTTTTGATGAAGTTTGGATGAAGACAATGTGTAAAATATAATTATTTTTTTCTTTCTTTGATTTTGAGCTAAAATGATTCTTAATGTTTTGATAAAAAAAAAAGACAATGTGTGTTTATATTCACGCATTTGGGAAAAATGTGCAGTATTGTGTGATGTCTTTTCCTGTTTCTTTTACCAGGGCAAAAATCTTTAAATGTTTGAAGAGAAAATCCTCAAATAATTAGCAAAACACGCTAAAGTACCTGTTTTCCACACAGAGCTGTTCAGCGAGATGAAACAGCTGCAAACCTCATAAACAAACCCTGTGTAAGTCAAGGACACTCGCCCTCTCTCTCTCTCTGATGGCGCAACAATCACAACTTCTCTATTTGCTTACATCTTACATTTCCATTTTTCATGACCCTACTGTATTTCGCTGGTCACGCGAGTCTTTATTCAGAAACGAGGGTGTGTTTTAAGCAGTAAAGTGTGCTTCCCGGCAGTAAAGGGGAAGTATGTAACCTTCATGTGTCATATAGAATGAAGAAGAAAGCCGACCTCTGACCTCTCCATGCCAGACACTGGAGGAGTCAGTGGAAAACATCTGCGGATCCGGGCGTGGACGGGCCGCTCGGAGAGAGCGAGAGGAGGAGCGCAGTGTTTGTTCCAGATCTGCATGTACAGGTCAGTCGGCATAAAGTTACAGGAGTTAAAGTGTCAAACGCCTGCAGATGTTAAAGCAGCGCACACTCATAACAAACAACACACGCCTGACTGCAGATACACCCACTGATCACCCAAGATCATTGCCATTTTTACATGTGAACTCTACCAAAAATACTATGTATACATATATATTTAAATATAAATATATATGAGTGTGTGTGTGTCTGTGTCTGTGTTTGAAAAAAATGTTTGTGTTGATTCATTTTCATATATTTAAAAAACAGAAAACATACAGAGAAGACACCCAAATATAAATATTTTTTATTATATATTTTTTATTTATAATTGATAAATTCATATATATATATATATATACATTCAATATATCAATTATAAATAAAAAATCTATAATAAAAATATTTATATAAATATATTTTTATATAATTTTGTGTGTGTGTGTGTGTATAAATTATCAATAATGAAATAAAAAATAAAATTGGTTGCAAGTCATATCTATTTCTTAATATTTTACATATTTTTTATACAAAAGTAAACAGTTTAAAATGAATAAATTAAATAAAATAAAAAAATAAAAATCACATAAATTAACTAATCAAATTAAAATGAAAAAACTGATCGCAAGATTTTGAATATTTTAAATAAAAAGTAAATAGTTTTAAATAGAATAAAAATAATGAAGTGGAATAAATAAAAATAAATCAATAAAAAAATTAAATTCAAAAAAAGAAAAACACATAAGGTAAATTCAGGTAAATCAGGACCCTTTTTGACATTGGGATGACTGGGAAATTATCCTGAATTAACCCCTAGTATGTATGCACTAAATATAAAGGATGACAAATAACACGTGTATGTGTATAAATTATATTTTCACACAAAGAAAAACTATTTCAAGGATCAAGACATTTTTTCCCCCTTGTGACATCATTTACATGATGATTAAGGTCAAGCTTGTGTCTTTCTGGTTTGTGGTTTTGGACTGTGTATCAGAGAGCAGCGAGTACAGAGGTCATGTGTGTGAGCAGTGAAAGGTCAGATCAGAGGTCACACCCTGCACTTGCCCTTTTACCTGCATTCTCTCAGATCAGGTGATGCAGCACTTCCTCTTCACAATCAAACATTCCAGAACAGCACAAAGCTGTTTCCGTGGTTACCCTTGACCTCCATACAGCCCATAATCGCTCTCAGCTCTGGGTGAAAGGTGTGCGGAGAAACATCTGACCGTCGGACGAGGAGGAACAGGTTAATGTTCTGACGTCTGACGCCTCCTGCTGGTGCACATGAGAGAACAAGAGATTAGTGGGTTACTATATTGAGTATTTCCCTTTCATGACAGCCATAGAAATGTGAAAGCTAGTGATTTAAATCTACAAACTGCAGCAGTAAGGAGAGGTGTTTGTATGCAGTTCATGGTGTGTGAAGCCACAGGCTCCTTTATTCTAACAATCCAGCGCTGTCGTCACGGAGACGAACAGGAATGTCCCAGGTCCCGTGACGAGGGGCCTCACTGAGGTCCTTTACAGTACAGACTGATTACTGGCCGCAGGAGGAGTCCCATAGTAATGAGTCTGAAAGAAGTCTCTTCTGCTCAGCAAAGCTGCATTTAGTTGATGAACAATACTGTAAAAATTGTGAAATATGTGACCCTGGACCACAAAACCATGTGTCAATTTTTCAAAATTGAGATTTATACATTATCTGAAAGCTGAATAAATGAGCTTTCCATTGATGTATGGTTTGTTAGGATAGGACAATATTTGGCTGAGATACAACTATTTGAAAATCTGGAATCTGAGGATACAATCTAAATATTGAGAAAATCACCTTTAAAGTTGTTCAAATGAAGTTCTTAGCAATGCATATTACTAATCAGAAATTAAGTTTTGATATATTTATGGTAAGAAATTTACAAAATATCTTCATGGAACATGATCTTTACTTAATGTCCTAATGATTTTTGGCATAAAAGAAAAATGGATAATTTTGACCCATACAATGTATTTTTGGCTATTGCTACAAATATACCCCAGCGGCTTAAGACTGCTTTTGTGCTCCAGGGTCACATATTACTCTGTCAAATATCTGTTTTCTATGTGAATATCTGTTAAAATGTAATTTATTTCTGTGATCAAACTTGAATTTTCAGCATAATTACTCCATTCTTCAGTGTCACATGATCCTTCAGAAATCATTCTAATATGCTGATTTGCTGCTCAAGAAACATTTCTAATTATTATCAATGTTGAAAACACTTGCGCTGCCCAATATTTTTGTGGAAACTAGGATACACTGTATTTTCCAGGATTCACAGATGAATAGAAAGTTCAAAAGAACATCATTTTTATTTGAAATACAACCCGAATTCCGGAAATGTTGGGACGTTTTTTTTTAAATTTGAATAAAATGAAAACTAAAATGCTTTCAAATCACATGAGCAAATATTTTATTCACAGTAGAACACAGAGAAATTTTACACTTTTATCCACTAAATGAGCTCATTTCAAATTTGATGCCTGCTATAGGTCTCAAAAAAGTTGGTATGGGGGCAACAAAAGGCTGAAAAAAGCAAGAAATTTTGAAAAGATTCAGCTGGGAGAACATCTAGCAACTAATTAAGTTAATTGACATCAGGTCTGTAACATGATTAGCTATAAAAAGGATGTCTTAGAGAGGCAGAGTCTCTCAGAAGTAAAGATAGGCAGAGGCTATCCAATCTGTGAAAGAATGCGTAAAAAGATTGTGGAATACTTTAAAAACAATGTTCCTCAACGTCAAATTGCAAAGGCTTTACAAATCTCATCATCTACAGTGCATAATGTCATCAAAAGATTCAGAGAAACTGGAGAAATCTCGGTGCGTAAGGGGCAAGGCCGAAGACCTTTGTTCGATGCCCGTGGCCTTCGGGCCCTCAGATGACACTGCATCACTCATCGGCATGATTCTGTCATTGACATTACTAAATGTTCCCAGGAATACTTCCAGAAACCACTGTCGGTAAACACAATCTGCCATGCCATCTGCAGATGCCAACTAAAGTTCTATCATGCAAAAAGGAAGCCATATGTGAACATGGTCCAGAAGCCCCGGTGTGTCCTGTGGGCCAAGGCTCATTTAAAATGGACTGTTTAAAAGTGGAAAAGTGTTCTATGGTCAGACGAGTCCAAATTTGACATTCTTGTTGGAAATCACGGACAGCGTGTCCTCCGGGCTAAAGAGGAGGGAGACCTTCCAGCATCTCATCACCGTTCAGTTCAAAAGCCAGCATCTCTGATGGTATGGGGTGCATATATGCATACAGTATGGGCAGCGTGCATGTTTTGAAAGGCACTATGAATGCTGAAAGGTATATAAAGGTTTTAGAGCAACATATGCTCCCCTCCAGATGACGTGTATTTCAGCAGGACAATGAAACCACATACTGCAGCTATTACAACAGCATGGCTTCGTAGTGGAAGAGTCCGGGTGCTGAATTGGTCTGTCTGAAGTCCAGATCTTTCACCTATAGAGAACATATGGCACATCATTAATCAAAAAATATGTCAAAGATGACCACAAACTCTTCAGCAGCTGGAAACCTATATCAGGCAAGAATGGGTCCAAATTCCAACACCAAAACTACAGAAACTCATAACCTCGATGCCCAGACGTGAAGTCAAGTCAAGTGAACAGTCAAGTTCACTGGTTGTTTTCATTCTTTCATGGAAAGCATCAGTGTCTGGACTCAAAGGCCCCCTGCTGTCCAACACAATATACTTTAGGAGCCCATATGGACTAAGATATCTGGTCTGGTATTTCCATTTCTACAGTAATTATGACAAGGCTGTTTGTTTTTTAAAAGTTTCATTAATAGAAACTTTGAGAATTTATGCATTAAATTAAATAACCATGATTTTATGATTCAAAAATATTCACGATTCTAATTCCAAGTGTTCCTCAATAAAAACAGTAGTCTATTAAAACAAGAACCATAGCAAAACAAACATACTGTCAAAAGAGCAAAACATTTGCCAATAAAAGGTAGTAATAATAATAATAAAGTAAGTATAAATACACAAAAACAAATAAAATAATAAAATAAAAATTATTTAATAAAATTCATTAATCACATGGCCAAAACAGGACAAACTTATTAAATTAAATTAAATTATTAAATTATTATTTAAATCATCATTTATTACATTTTATATAATTTAGTAAATAATATTTTTTATATATATTTTTATAATATATATATAAAATGACAGTTAAATAACAATTAAAAATATAAATTATTACATATATATATATATATATATAAAATGTCATATATAAAAATATATAAATGTATATTACTTAAATTATTATTTAATCATTACTTATTACATTTAATATATTTATTAAAATTTTTTATAATGTCAAATTACAATAAAATTTATATATGTATATATGGAAATATTATATATCATTAATATTATTTGAACTTGCATTCATTTACTGAGGGTTTTCCTTGAGCGTTTTGATCAAAGGAGCAGAAACATCACCCGTTAATAACAATGGATGCAGACGGGCCCCTGTGCTGGAGGATGGGGCCTCCAGTGCATTATGCTGAAGAAGGATCGGATCAGATCCTCCACTGTGTTCACTTTCAGAAGGAGACGCGTCTCTTTGACTCATTCGTGATTGAAACAACAGCAGACGCTCAGGGGCCCAGATGAGCACATACACATATGAAACAAACAAGGGCCCTGTGTTAAAGACATGGACAGCAACAACTCTATACCCACAATCCCAGACAACAATACACACACACACACACTGCTGTAGTGCTTCAGGGGGTCCAGTGCTTCTGGGGGTTAATTTTGGGAAGCATTTCCCGGCATTCACGAAAACAATGATGGGAACGCCAAGCTAGTATGTAAGGACAAAGATGTATATATATATACAGTGCTGTAGTGAACATCTAACAACAAAAACATAGCATATAGCACTAAACATGAGCTCACGCTTCTTCTGATCTCCTGCAGACTAGAATGACAAAGAATATTCATCCGAATTCTCAATATCAGCAAACTGATACATCAAATTACCCAGCTAACAGTGAACATTCTCAGAAATTTCTGGCAAAGTTATAAACAAATGTTACTTATACATTGTTCATGGAACATTTTATTTCTGAAACCTTTTATCTGGATGTTCATAAAGTTTTTAGAAATGTTACTATGTTTGAGAACGTTCAGAGAACATTCAAAAATAACATACCCATAATATTTGCAAAATGATAAAATAGTAAAGATAAAAAGTTTTGATCAAAGAATCAGTGAATCACTTTAATGATTCATTTGGACAGAACAGAAGCCCAGCTAAAGATGAATGTTCTCAGAATATCACATTCCCATATAGTTCACAAAACTGTAAAATGGAATATTTTCTACAACGTTCATAAAACCAAGAAAAAAATGTTTTTAACATTTTAAAAAATTGCTTGATTGTTTGTCATCACAAAATTTAAATTTGCATTTACTTTTCATATCACTTTTATCCAAAGAGACTTACAAATAAGGACAATGGAAGCAATCAATCCAACATAAGAGCAATGATATGCAAGTGCTATGACAAGTTTTGGTTAGCCTGACCCAGCACACGTACCAAGGTTTTTTATAATATAAATTAAAAAGAAAACAAGTAGAAAGAATAGAGAATGTTAGTGTTAGAGGCTTTTTTTAAGAAAACAAGCAGTTAGAAAACGAATAGAGAGTTCAAGTGTTAGAGGGCTTTTTAAAATAAAAAATTAAACAAATAGATAAAATAGAATTAGAGTAGAGAGTGCTATACAGTTAAAATAAGTAGTTTAAATTTATTATAAAATGTAAGTATATTATATCATCCAGCTCTAATATGACAAATGCAACAATAAGGCATGTAGATTTTAAGATGATATAAACATTAACATCATGATTTTCTGCAAAGCTGCTCTGAAACAGTGTGTATAATGAAAAGCGCTGAATAAATAAATGTGAATAACTGTCTGACACTGGATCAAACTCAGCACTGAACTTTAAATTATAGATAAATGGACCTGTTTTATCATGCAGCGAAACATCAGAATCAGCCCTGAGACTTTCAAAGGATGTGGGTTACCATCTACACACACACACACACACCTTTACCTGAATTCTCTGAAATCGTGTGATGCAGAACTGAGCACATCCTCTTCACAGGTTATCAGACCACTGCAGAGCATCAGGAAACCTGTTACCATGGTTACTCATGACCGCCATACATCCCATAATAACACGCATCTCTCATGACCAACAGCAACACTCCAGCATCTAAATTACACAGACAGAACTGATTAGTTACATGTCAATTTAATATAGTAACATGAAAACTATATAATAGGATTTATGCTAAAGAGCATTTTGAGGAAATAAAATGCTGACACTTAGAAATCAAGTTAAGAACAAAAAATTCTTGCACAAGCTCAGAATTACTCAGTTCCTCTTACAGAGCGAAGCACTGCAATCACGTGCATGTAAAACTGTAAAGATCATGTGAAATGAGAGAGCAGATGAGCTGGAGTAACGCTGCCCTCTGTTGGACAGGTGAAGAAAACCTCAACAACAACAACAACTCACATTCATATGACAGCTGTGCTTTTGTTTTCATTTTTCATAATACCTCAGTCGTGGATGTGCTTTTGTGAAGCTAAAAGGAAGTGAAAATGACTTTTTTTCACATCAGGTTCTTCAAATTCTGCTTTCCACAGAGAATACGGAATATATGATAATATATATTTTTTTTAAATGGCATGATAAAGTTCAGACACACTTGAGGAAATTTGCATTTCTAATAATTGAAAAACCTTCGATCTGTCATAAATGCTTAAAATTAAAATATAAACTGTCTGTATTAATAATTACTTTATAAAACTTAAGTATCAGTGCACCCTAACTAACAAAAATGTTCTAAGAATGTTGTACCAATGTTCCCATTAAATTATGAAAATGCTATTTTTGAACGTTCAAAACATCAAGTTTTTCTAATGTTAAAAAAACCAACGCTTTTTAAATGGCTGTGTGAACATTAGAGACAATATTAAAGGGGCAGTTCACCCAAAAATGACAATTCAGTCATCATTTACTCATCCTCAAGTTGTTCCAAACCTGTATGAGTTTCTATCTTCCAGCAGAAGAAAGAAATTCATTCGGTTTCAGAAAAACTTAAGAGTGAGTAAATGATGACAGAATTTTTTTTATTTCTGAGTGAACTGGCCCTTTAAGAGAATGTTACATTTTATCATTAGGGGAATGTTACTTTTGAATGTTCTCTGAACCACTGGAAACTTACAAGTAGTAACATTTAAAAATGTTACAAGAACGTCCAACTAAAATGTTTCAGAAGACATTGCATAAGTGATGTGTAAATCATGTTTTGAGAACGTTATTAAAGACCAGATAACTTTGAACAAACGTTCTATTAATGTATCTGGTAGAATGTGTTCATAACATTCTGAGAACTTACATTTATTGCACTATTATTCCAACATTATATTTCCCTGTGAATGCGGATTGCTCAGCTTGGACTTTGAGCAGACAAACACGAACACAAGACAGAATATGAGGGCGATCCAGTGACTAACGTGAAGCTCTGGCATGTATTTTACTCTGGTCCTCCAGCTCATTAGCGGTGGGTTTGATAAAGGTCTCTTTACCCTCGCAGACGTGGATTCGTCCTAATTTCTGCTGATCATTGATCTCTGATAGTCTTATCAGCCTCATATAAAGCGAGTCCAGCTCCGGCTCTGTCTCACTGATAGACGTTCAGCTAAAGCCTAAAGATGATGCCCGTGACCCAGCGCCTGCTCGTCCTGACCGCTCTGCTGTGTCTGCTGCTGGCCTTACAGGTACATCATCTCACAATCACCAATCTGACACCATCAGAGACCAAACAACTCACTGACACACACGAGAGACGGGAGAACACACCATTTACACTCAGAAAATACAGAAAAGTTTCAATCTAAATTAAAAACATCTCTATTTAGTCATGCTTTCTTACAAAGACAAAGAAAGTTTCATGAGTTTAGGACTTGTTTTTAATTAACTTTAATCATTATTCATATTCAATTTTGTTGTATTTAACATTGGTTTTCTTTTTTATACTTTAGTGATTTTTTCAAATGTTGGTTCTAAATTATTTTAATCTCATTTGTTATTTCAAAACGTTTGTGTCAATCACTTTTTCTTGCCTGGAAATCACTTTGAATTGCACTGATTTGTTTGAAAATGATCTAATTAAATAAAACTTGATTGATGCTAGAAAATTATAGTAAATTTTACAAAGAATCAGCAAGTAACATATATACATATATATATATATATATATAATCTTTAGCTTCTTTATCTGATTAAATTAAATCATGTTAAAATGTGACATACTGTATTTTCTTGAATTGAAATATGAGACAAAAATATATATTTTAAATGCTTTTTAAATATTATTATATTTCAAAAATATATTTTCAAAAATATTAAATAAAATAGCCAAAAAAAATACATTGGTAAATAAATTCTGAAACATACTTTAGCAAATATATTTAATAATATTTTTGAAAATATTTTTTTGTTGCCATATGGGTTTACTCTCATATACCACAAATGAGCCAATAAAAAAGACAAAAGATCAGTTCTGCATATCAGTGATATCAGTGTCAGTCAGAAAACACACTATCAGCTGATCTGGAGTCAGCTGCATGTGTCACTTGTTTCTAAAACAGGATCATCTGGTAATGTGCATGTGAAATGCTTCCTCCAGCTGGAATAACACGGCTCTCGTCTCATCATTTTCCTGCGATTGTAAGGCAATGCTGCGTGACGGACTGAAGAGCTTGTTTTATTCTGCCTGCTGCTTTTGTTTGCACATGTACTGTAATGCTTCTGTAAATCATTGTCTGGAGTTGCACAATGTCACTCCCAGAGCAAATGTTTGGGGTTTGACCAACATTGCAGCTTTCTAAATTTAGCGGCTTGAGAGTCTAAATTTGTACATTTGGGACATAATTTCCTCTCCAAATTGCAGTGAAGATTACTCATTAAACCTTTGCATATCATCTCAGTATGGAAGCCCATTTCTGCCATGGAATAAAATCAAAAAGTAATTGCAATTTTTTTCTTTCATCTCACAATTCAGAATTTTTTCCTTCGCAATTGAGTTTATTCCTCCCAATTCTGATTTTTTTTTTCTCTCAATTTTGAGAAAAAAAGTCAGAATTGCAAGAGATTGTGAGAAGAAATGTCTGAATTGTGAGATGTAAACTTGCAATTGCAATAAAAAATTCAAAATTGTGAGAAAAAAATGTGCAATTACCTAAATTTTTTATTCAACGGTGGAAAAATTTTTTACTCTTAGAATTTTGAAAAAAAAGTAAAAAAAAAAAAAAAATTATGAGATATGAACTCGAAATGCGAGAAAAAAAATTACAAGCTGGACATTTGAGTCTAACACACACTGTCTCTCTCTCTGTCTGTAGGTCCAGACGGCACCCATCGACACTGACTGGGCGACCGGACTGATCCACCGGGCCAAGCGCTCGTTACTCTGGCGATGGAACACTCTGAAACCTGTGGGTTCTGGATGCAGAGATCATTATGAGTGCGGAACCAACTACTGCAGGTGAAGAACAGCACCAAACACCTCAGTCCTGCCATTGCACTCTGGGCGTCCCGAGTTCGAATCCCCGCTTTTTACATTCAGGGACAGGAAATGGAAAAACAGCCTAAATATTTTCTAGCATCAATCAAACAGCTTAAAGTTGAATGCTTGTTTTTTTTTCTCTTCATTTATTTAAAAGAAATAAAAAGATGCCATTTTCTATTTTTTCTGGCAATATTAAATCAAAAAAATAATTGAATACAACAGACCGGGCAGTAATACTTTGTTAATTTATTAAAGGAACACTCCACTTTTTTTGGAAATAGGCTCATTTTCCAACTCCCCAAGAGTTAAACGGTTGAGTTTTAAGCTAAGCTAAAAGTGCTACCGCCAGACCCGGAGATCGGCTGAATGGATTCGAAAACGGTAAAACTCAATTGTTTAACTCTTGGGGAGTTGGAAAATGAGCCTATTTCCAAAAAAAGTGGAGTATTCCTTTAACGCTATAGTCAACTAGAACTGACAATGAATATAGCCTACTTCTACTTTTCCATTTACTAATACATTTTAGTTTGTTAGCATTAGTTAACACACTGAACATGAACAATTGTATTTTATTAACTAAATTAGTTTTTTTTTTTTTTTTTTTTTAAATATTATATACATTTTATGTAGGCCTATATATTTTAAAAAGTCGCCTATATAGATTTATATTATATATTAATTATACTTTTCCTATGCAGGCCTATATTGCTCATTAGTCTGTGTTAGAATTAACTATAAAGTTAAGAAATGAGAGATTATTGTAAAGTGTAACCAAATGATCAAACAGGATTAAGGCCACAAACCAACTAACACCACAAAACATGACAGCATTCATCAAATCAATTGATACTTACAAATATAGCATACTTAGATGTTTTCCCGCCAATAAAACAATGATGTCACTTCCTGCAAGAAAATGTCTGAGACATGTGACATATGAATATCCATTCAAACCAAGCTGGTAAGTCATTGTGATAAAATAGGCTATGTTTATCCTTTAAAATGGGGTGTAAGGAAGACAATGAACATCCTGACTCAATACGCCAGCGATTCAAAACAGAATCCTATTTGAAAGTGAATCAATTGAAACACGCGATTCGCTTCGTTTTCTTAAGTTTGTGCGCCTCACAAGGGATTTTTTCTTGCTTTGAGGAATGCAAATGTATCGTGAAATATCGCTATATGACTGGATCAACTGTATCGACATAAACACCATCTACATTGTGATTCAATAGAAGTGCGATTCAAAGCTGGATTGCATTTGATGATTCAAATACGCGATTCATTTTGGCGCTCCGGGAAACAGGAATTTACCATAAAATAATGCTATAAATAATATTGTGACTCACTACGCGAGGGTTCGATCAGAACCGAATCACATTTGAAACTGATTCGAACATGCGATCGGTCAGGAGTGTACGGCTCACAAGGGATTTTTAGCGCTCTGAGAAATGCGAATGTATCGCGAAATATCTCTGTATGTTTGTATCGACATAAAAACTGTCTACATTGTGATTCAATACGCGTGCGATTCAGCAGAATCATATTTGATTATTCAAACACGCGATTGGTTTTATTTTGGCGCTTCACAAGGGATTTTGGCGCTCTGAGAAACACGAATTTACCGCGAAAAACCTTTTTGAATTACACATAAAAGATCTACATTGCGACGTGCTAAGAAATGCGAATTTATCGCAAAATCTCTCTATATGATTACTGACTGACAACTAATCTCAAAAAGACTTTCACACAGAAACCTGAAGCTGTAAACAGATTAAGAGTTTATCACAGAAAACATTGACCGCTGCGTGAATCAGCAACTCCACAGCAATTCAGATTTATGCTACACTCCAGCACAAGCGGGAAATGTTTTCACACATTTTATATTTCCGGTTTTTTTTTTTATGAGTGGCATATTTTTATGTGAGTGCTTCAAAAATAACCTACCTACTTTCCCTCTCTTTCAGGAAACACATGTGCTCCTTCAGTAAAGCTCAACAGGCATGACTGAGGATAAATGATGATGCCACAAAATCAAATGATGGAAAACAAAATGGCTAAAATTGTGCATTCCTTGATTTCTCAAACATCATGACCTACATCAATCTGACAGAACATCTAAAGACAGCAGAAGACTTTCAGATCTACATCAATCTCAAGACTGTATTCGGGTGAATCTCACCAAGAAATGTCCAGGTCATATTAACCTCCAAAATCAGAACTGATTTAATTTATTTGATTTTGGGCCGAAATATGACCCGGCCTGTTCTTGGCACATTCACCTCCTCAAAAACCTCTCAGGAACACATCTACAAGAACTCCAGTTTCATCATCGATGTTTTATAGTTGTACAGATCTTGATAATGTGTAAAATATTAACTTTGCATCTATAGTTTCTGATTCAGATTCAATGAGGCCGAGATGTTTGATCTGATAAAATACAAACACGCATGGCAAAAGAATCTGTAGCAAATCTATTTCATTACCAGCTGCAGCTTCCAGAAGAATCAGGACGTATTTATTTTGTAAATATCAGACACATAAAGTGAGATGGTGTAACATGCTTTTTTTTTTTTTTTTGGTTAAAATGTTTATTGTTTGTCTCATTATTTTTGTTACATTGAGAGTGCAATATTTTTTTAAGGAAAACAAAAACTAAAAATGCTCACATGATGAAATAAATGCATAAAAAAAATGAATTTAAAAAATGGAATCAATCATGAACATTCCTTTTTTAAACCTAAAACAGTCTGTTTTCAGCTAACATCATCACTGGGTCTTCATTCATAAACAGTTCACATTATCATTTCACAATTGAGATTTAATTAGGATTTCCACCCTTGGAAAAGTACATTTACTGTCAAGCTGAAGTGAAACTGAAATCAGACCACAGTTTCAGATCAAACCCACAGGCATCACGTACTGTAGTGATATTGTGAACTTCACTGAAACAAAATTAGCAACCCTCAAATCTTCCCTTTTCAGACCTCAAAAACAACAAACCAGCCACCAAACACCTACAAGAATAAAACATGAAATGAACCATGCAGGACATGAGGTTTATAAAACATAAAATAAAAAACTAAACCGATCAGTGCATGAAAACGAACATTAAATATTACGGAAACTGAAATGTTCAAGCTGAATCTTCTCAATGCTGTGGTAATACTGATGAAACACTTTATACTGCATTTACTGAACACTTAAGGTTGTGTCTGGTTATTCAAGAAATTGTAGAGTTGCAAACAGAGTTTAAATTAGTGATTATGGTCAATTTCTTTCTGAAATATTGTAAAAGTGTTATTAACTGACTCTAAAAATATTATTGAGCCAATGTACCATCAAAATCTTGATTTGCATCGAAGAAAATCACTTATATGGCAGAGGAGAAAACAAGCGCAAATACATCATGTCACCAAACCAGGTTATTTGGTCATTTTAAAAAAGGATTTAGTGATTTTAAAATGCGTGTGGCACATTATTGACTGTCAGATTCACATGAAGCAGACTAAAACTTACATTAGTCCTGAAATCAGCATGAATTGGCACCGCTGTCAGTTTATTTGTCAGATGAGCTCATTGCAATTGCATAAGTGTATTAATATCATTGTGATGTGTACAGGTGACATCAATATATCCAGAACTGATGTGTAACGTGTTGCATCACGTCTGCTGTCACTATTAGTGTTTTCTGATATATAATTCAGTTTAGGACATGAAACTCATTGGCTGATATGCACACGCCTGCGCTTTTTGGTTCTGTGATACTCAATCAATCGTCTGAAGCATTAAATGCATTAAAAACGCGTTTGAAAGTCCTGGATCCAAGGACAGGTGACCTGAGACAAACTTTGCACTTTGAGTCGTCTGCTGCATGCACGATGCTCCTTGAACAAACTCTGGCCGTGTGAAAATGAAATCAAGCTCAATGTCTAAATGCATGTTGGTTCATCATGACGTCTGGGGAGTTTACGATGAAAGCAGGGGCTGACGCTCGGCCTCGGTGCTCTGGGAGAAAAAAAAAGACATTAAAATACAGCAAATGAAGTTACAAGCAGCACTGCATGTGGCCTTTGTGGAGAAACGCAATCACAGAATGTATCGCATTGGAAAAAATACAATTATAACTGGACAATTTTATGCAATATTTATCTGTGATCTTATGCTTATTATAGTATCACTCGGTTAACTTATTTCAATGCTAACATAAATTCTATTAGAATCAAACATGACTTGAGTTTCCTGTGCATGTCACATGAAAAGTGTTACCTATATGATGAATTATGGCTGATAGCATTCGGAATCTAAAAACATTTTTTGCCCTAGTGACCAGTGCTATTTTAGTATTATTTACATAGTATTATAGTTTTTATTTATTATTTTGAAGTATCTTTTATTTTCATATTTTTACTTTTATTTTTGCTTTTTAATTTTTAATCTTTGGTATATATATATATATATATATATATATATATATATATATTAGTTTTATTACAGTTAATAATTTTATGACTTAAATTTATATCAAAATTTAAATTTACATATACATTTATGCATTTAGAAGGCACTTTTATGTTTATTAGACAACTAGATTAGGAAGCAAGCTAAGGTATAGGAGAAATGCAGAGAAGAAGAAAAAAATATATATTTTAAATTAGCTTTTATTTTTAACATTTTTATTTTTTATTTTCATTTACAGTATGTTTTGTACTTGCTTTTGTCACTTTATAAACATTTTTAAATTTATTTTTTCAATTTTAGTTTCATTTTTTTAGTTATATTTAGTCATTTTAGTACTTATTTTACTTAAGTCCTTATTTCAGTTAGTTGTCAAGGTAACATTTCAAATTTTCATTTAGTTTAAGTCCTTTATCTAATATTTATATTTTATTGACATTTTATTTATGCATTTATCAGACACTTTGGTAACACTTTAGAATAGGGAAGACTTATTCACTATTAACAATGACTTTTCCCTCAACAAATTCCTAATTTGCTGCTTATTAATAGTTAGTAAGGTAGTTGTTAATTTTAGGTATTGGTTAGGACTAGTAGGGATGTAGAATAAGGCATTAATATGGGCTTAATTACTACTAATAAATGGCTAATATTCTAGTAATATGCATGCTAATAAACAACTAATTAAGAGACCCTAAAATAAAGTGTTACTGACACTTTTACCTAAAGCAACTTGCAAAAGGGGAACAAAAGCAATTCATCAAAGAGTCAACAATACTTGTAATATTCCATTCCAGGTTTATGAGACAAGCTAGCGAAGTGGAGAAACACAGAGAAGAAAAACATTTCATTTCATTTAATTAATTTTTTTTTTTTTTTTTACATGTAATTTTATTTCATTTTTCTTTTCCTTTTTTATATATATATTTTTATTTTATCGCAGCTTTATTTCAATTAGCAAAAACTGTTTTTAATAGTTTTAGTGAAGGAAGTGATGTGAGAGCCTCACCGTCGGCGTCTGCTGTCGGCACATGAACACGATGAAGATGACGCCCAGTAAGATGCCTACACTGATCACTATGAAAGGGATGTTGACGATCACGTTAGCCTCGTTAACAACCGCGTACAGCTTCTTGGCAGATTCCTCGTCAATAAGGACGCTCTGGAAAACAGGATGGAAGCGTTTAGAAGATAAGAAGAGACAGAAATGAAGAAAAACACTTTCATATGTTCTGCTCAGGCCCTTTGTTGTTCTGTCTGATAATGTGAACTCAAAATAACTGCTTTAGAGTTAAGATCTCATTCGACAGAACTAGGATCTTTTTCATTTAGGGCACTTTTATCCAGAAAAAAAAAAATCTAATCATCTAATGCTGAGACTGGTTTATCTCTTTATTTTTAAACATGAGTCAAGCTGATGCAACCAACCTGCTCTCTGTCTCTTTCATGCTTTGTGTCGTTCAAAGGTTAATATAAATTTTGCATCATGTTTGGACACTTTATCTGTTGCACCTTTCACCTGATTCTGCATCTCATCAAAGCAACAAAAACACACGTGATGAAAAGGCCAAGACAGAAGCGCTTGATCCGTCTGGACTGCAGCTTCACAGAAAATCATGACATTCATGTTTATAATATCATTTAGAAAATTAGATCTGGATGATAACAGAGATGAATTCTGTGACAATATATAAACAATCCAGCAGCTGAGGTTTGCTTATATGGTATATGTGGCTTTATGTGAGAGTGCAAAAGTTTTTCAGTTCATTTTTCTGGCAATCGAACCCATGACCTTGACATTGCAACTATTTGAGTTTAACTATTCGAACTCCACAGGAACACATGTTTTGACACGTACACAAACTTGACATGCTATAAAAGCCTAGTAGAAAAATGCAGATGATAATTTTCTAAAAATTTACCTCATTAAGGTACATCACTGGAAACACCAGCGTCCGGATCTTCCCGGTTTGACTGCAAAACAAAAAAGAAAATATGATTTTGATGGTATGTGAAGATGTTTTGAGCAGGCTTATTATAGAAAAGTAAAACTGTAAAAAATATTTTGTTACTTGAAATAAATATCTGAAAAACCCCCCAGCAATTTTCATTAAGCTTAAGCACTAAGGCCCGGTTTCACAGACAGGGCTTAGACTAAACCAGGATTAGGCCATAGTTCAATTAGGACATTTGAGTAATTTTTATAAGCATGTCTTATTAAAAAACATTACTGGTGCACATCTTGAGACAAAACAAAGGCACTGGTATATTTAAAGATCAGTCAATGCAAGTTTCTTTCAGTTGAAACAGCTCAGACTTACATTTTAGTCTAGGACTAGGCTTAAGCCTTGTCTGTGGTAGAAGTATTAAAATAACTAAAACTAAAACAAATAAAAATAAATAAAAACTATATATAAAAAAACTAAAAATAAAAACAAAATTACTAAAACTTTAACTAAACATAAAGTGAAACCAGAAAAAAAATATTAACTAAAATTATAATATACAATAACACCCATGGATTTAGGCCCATCAACAGAGTTTTGAAAAAAATGTTTTATGTATAATTGGTTCCTGGACGATCCACGACTGTTTTTCTGTGTTGTGATAGTTGTTCATGTGTCCCTTGTTTGTCCTGAGCAGTTCAACTGCTTGCTGTTCTTCAGAAAAATCCTCCAGATCCTGCACATTCTTTGGTTTTCCAACATTTTCTGTATATTTGAACCCTTTCCAACAGTGACTGTATGATTTTGAGATCCATCTTTTCACATGGAGGACAATTGGGGGACTCGTACATAACCATTATATAAGGTGGAAACATTTACTGATGCTCAAGAAGGCAACACAACGCATTAAGAGCTGGGGGGGTGTAAACTTTTGAACAGGATGATGATCAACACACACACTTCTTCAAAAAAAAGCCTCTCAGACGCACACTATCAGATGAATGGGACTGTGGGAAGGCAGCTCACGCCGGTTTGTCACACTGATAATTCTATGCGAGGAGAGATGTTTTCCGTTCACACGCTCATGAGCAGGATTTATCTGCGCTCTCAGATAGATCGCATTTCAAAACCAAGCCAACGAGCTGTCGGCTCAAGTGGGACGTTCGGCAGCGTCGGGTCTTCGGTCGTGTCATTGGACCACCTGACCCCAAACAGACTCGGAAACCGATCTGCTCGCTTCACGTCCTAAAATAACTCAAACACGCAGCTGTCAATCATTACAGCTGGACTGACCTACTTCAGGTCATGGTTCAGGAGAGGCTTATGTAATGAGCTCATTACCCTCTCCAAACACATCTTACTCAATCAGAAGTCGTTCTGCAGTTACAGGCCTAAAATCATTCATCTGTGGTCAATTTTACATTAATGACAGTGAAAGAGTGTCAATCAAATTAAATGCATCAAATCTAATTAACTGGAGAACAACAGTCTTCAAATGACAAGTTAAAGAAGGTGAAGTCATCAGAAAAACACAAATGCTAAACCTGTGTTCAAACTGTACTATATTAAACTATAAACATGCAAATGACACCACAAACTATGTACATATAGTGGCTATACAAATAACAGGTTTTGGAGAAATAAACAATTTAAACCGTGTCAGATATTTTTCCACCTGTAATGCAATATTGAACCAATACAATTCATGTAACAAACAAACAATAATAAAAAAAAACTTTTAAGGAAAAATATAATATAGAAACATAAAATATAAAACAATTTAAAATATTAAACAATATTTTTTCTTGAATTTTATTGGTTTTATTATCCTATTACAGGAGGAGAAAGATCTGACAAGATTTATCTTGGAATAATTTTTATGTCTCAAAAACCTGCAGTTTTAACAGAGGTGTGTGTAGACTTTGTTTCTAGATTTCTCTATTTTTTTGAAGGAAATGTTAGCAGTCCATGCTAAACTAACTCGTGTCATCTGAGAGACGACTCCTCCTCACCTGAATCCCTGGATCTGATGCAGGTAGACGTTCACCTGAACACGCTTCGCACCCCGAAGCAACATTCCAGTGAGCTGAGAACACAAACACACACACAATCAACTTCAGATCCACTAAAACACTGCAAAAAACGCAAATAAATCTGACTATTGGTTAATATTACTCAGTGTTGGCTTCTTACAAATCCCTGGGAGTTTGTGAGATGATGAAAAGCTAATAATAAATTAGATCATAAATGTAAAATTTAAATAAATACATTTTAAATAAAAACATTTATAAATAAGACACTAAATAAAATTAAAATGTTAAACAAATAAAGAATTTTAAAATAACTAACAAAAATTATATACTCATATACTCATTATATGTACACTATATGCACTTTATAAACATTATATACACACTATACTACTTATATGTACATTATACTCCTTATATGCGCACTATACTGCTTAAATGCACAATTTATGCATTCTATACTCCTTTGCACATTATACTTGTTATACACACACTATACTCCTTATATGCACACCATACTCATTATATTTTTTTTTGTATAGCGCTTTTCACGATGCAAATCATTGCAAAGCAGCTTTACAGAAAATTAAAGTTTCTACATTATATTTAGTAATAGCTTATCATTAGCTTATCTCAAGTTGACGTCCATATGGCAGAAATGTACAGTAAAAATCATGCAGTTAGTTAATGACATGTAATCAAACAGACGGTGAACACTATTAACAGCAATGATTATATGTTGTGATCAAATTTATAGCAAAATTTGTTGGTTTTGTATGTTATGCACACTATCATTATATGCACACTATACTCACTATATGCACATTATACTCCTTAAATGCACAATATATTTGCACTCTATACTCCTTATATGCACTCTATACTCCTTATATGCCCATAATACTCATCATAATATGCACACTTTACTTCTTAAATGCACATTATACTTGTCATATGCACACTATACTCATTTACACACTATAACTACTCTATTAAATACCAGCCAAATCAGGGGTTTTCAAAGATTTTGGATGATATTGGAGAATTGTTTTGTGTGTGTGTGTGTGTGTGTGTGTGTGTGTGTGTGTGTGTGAGTGTGAGAGAGAGAGTTAAAAACAAGTGCTATCAATAGTATAAAACAATCACAAATTATCTTAAAATAAAAGACAAACTAAAAATTAATAAAATCATAAAAGTGTCAAATTTAAATAAACAAATATCTAAATATTTAAAACAAAAACCATCAAAATAAAAGACTTAGTATAAATGTTATTTTTTTATTTATGTACCTGCATGTCATGTGGCCATTAACTTACATTAAAGAACTGCGAAATGCGTCTGTGTAGTTAAATGATCGAAATATTAAATTAATATCTCAGAGGGACTTAGATTAAAAAGGGTGATGACGTGTTTTCTTTACAGTATCATAAACTGATGAATCGCTCACAAGACGAGGAGCAAGAAAGTAAGTAGAGTTTATTTTTATTTAAAGTGAACTTTAGATAAACGAAACCTAAAAACTCTTGTTAGACTGGCTTTTACAGAATAGATATTTCCTGGTTGGATTCTGATCACCAGCTGTTTCAGGATGTGAAAAATATGTTCACTGACACTCAAACACTTCTGCTTATCTAAGAATGAATCCAGAAGTGTGTGTGTGTGTGTGTGTGTGTGTGCACGCATTACAGCACATCTGCGACCCATTTAACGCTCAAACGCAAAAACATTTCACCCACAAAAGGTGGGAATTTGCCTATGTGCTGTGTGCCAAAGGTATGATGGGAATTTATATGAGAAAACATTTCATAAAGCGACACACACATTCCCAGCAATAGAAGAGATTCTCGTCACATGCACATAACAAAAGCCTGACTCTATCCTTCAGTAGAAATCAAATAAAATAACAGTATATATAATAATCATTCAGTACCATGGTACGTGGTGGTATTACCATCTGATACCGTTACTGTAGCACAGGTTTATAGGGTAGAAGGAGCACCTGAATCTGTTCCAACTGAACCTATACAAACACCATAAAACACACCCACAGTACACTTTATCCTGCTGATCCGTGGAGATCCCAAACCTGCAGCAATAGCACTTCTCAAACACACGTGCAGTTATTTAACATGCTCCTGGAAGAATCTAGAGCTCCAATAATTAGATTTTATTGAATGTCTGAAGTACAAAAGGCTTGTAGAAACTCTGACTGTAAACTAAACAAACTCCCACGACACACAAAATAATCAAAACAGCCACCGGTTTAATTACTAACTACCTGCCGGGAAGTGGGCCGCGTCTGGACTAGCTGGGAAATCAGATAACCTCATCCTAACATCATCTGCTTTATCAGAGAGTGACTCAGACACAAGCATAAAATGTGTTTGTTCTGTCAGTAAATAATGAAATACAGATGCTGTCACTCATTCATTCATTCACTCGCTCTTCATCTGTAGCAATGCTATCAGTCAGAAACGTGAGTTGTAGAATGAAACTGAATCTGTGTCTCAGTATTGTAGGCATGGAGCCTGAGTGTGGTGTGATGACGCCCTCTTATGGCGGTGCAGATAAACACATACTGCAGTATATACATTATTTACACTACATACTCATTATATACACACACTATATTTATTATATACTGTACATGCTATACTTATATACATACTATACTCATATGTACACTATACTCTATATGTACACTATAAACATTACATACACACTATACTCATATACACTATACTCACTATTTATGTATACTCTTTATATGCACACTATATTCATTTACACTAAACTCATTAACTCATTATTTACATGTATACTCATATGCATGCCATACTCATATACACATAGATACAAACTATACTCATTATATTCACACTTATATATATATATATATATATATATATATATATATAAGCTACACTCTATACTCATTATATACATGCTATACTGACATGCACACTACACTCATATACACTATACTCACTATTTACATGTATACTCATATACATGGCACGCCATACTCATATACACACAGACACACAGTATACTCATATACACACTCTATATACATGCTACACTCATCACACACACACACACACACACTATATATATATAAATGCTACACTCATTATATATATATATATTCAAACTATACATATAAAACACTATACATATAAAAGCTACACTCTATACTCATTCTACTCATGCTGTACTTGTACGCACACTGTACTCGTATACACTATACTTATTATTTGCATGTATACTCATTATTTGCATCAATTGCATGCTATACTTTTTTGCACTCTCTACTCATAGCCATGCTTTACTCATATGCACACTATATTCATATTACACTATACTCATTGTTTATACTCATTATATGCACACTATGCTCATTATATACACACTATACTCATTATATGCACACTATACTTGGGTTTTCAAATATTTCTAAAATATAAAGGCACCTATATATTTCCATATAAATGTTAAATGAAAAATTCAGAGAAAATATTTTATGTGATAGCGTATGGATCATACGGCAATATGATTGATGGAAAGTGTGTCAATCACTAATATATATATATATATATATATATATATATATATATACTTCCACATGTTCATTTTTGTTATCATCTGAACCTGCAACCGCAACGAGTGACACACGATGAGATATTATCTTTGCTTGTTTTAGATTGTAGCTCCACCTGCAGTTAAATCTCATTGGTTTAAAAATCACACTCCACCATGGGATGTTCTTATATCTCTCACTGTTGTCTAATGCTTGAAGATAATGCACAATGAAACAAATGCATGTTCCGCAGGTGTACATTTATCAACCGAGAAGATCATTTACTGTTTTATCACTGCAGACGTTGGACAAACGTGATCCTGGGTGCTGACATGCTCATATGATGTCATACAGAGAGGATTTCTACACAATATAGCATCACTTGACTGTGATTATATCGCATAAACATCGCATAAAGCATAAACATCAGACACATTCTGGCTGGTTGCGATTGTGCAGTATCATGCAGCATTTTGCTTTCAGTGAGGAGAAAAAAAAATTCAGCTTCTGATCAATTCATCAGACCTTTTCATCAGGTTTATACAGACTTACCGGGTTGACGTCAATGACCGTCTCGTGCTCCTCCTTGTTGGGATTCATCCCGAACACATCCTGGACGAATTTGTCATCTGCCTGGTAGAAATGAGGGGAGGACATGATGATGGGCGCACCTGAGAGGAGACACACACGTGTTAGCAGGACATCCCGATGTCTGTGTGGTGACAAACAGCATTCAGACTCTCACTGACCTTCTTTGCAGACGCTGACGTTGAGGAGGCCGGAGCCGAGACAGTTCCCGGCCGGCACGCAGAAGCCTGCGTTATCCGGGTTAATCGTAAAATTGGCGAAAACCTCACTGGGTGGGACGAAACGGAAACCGGGAACCCCTCGTACGCTCACGTCAGACTCGTACTGGGCATATATAGACCTGTCAACACAAACATGCATTAAACACACACTGATACCACTGAAAGATGCCTTTAATTAGGACTGCGACTGTTTTCTTGTTTAAGTAAACAAGCAATAAATCTGAAAAGCAGATTTGTGTTTCCAGTTTGACCTACTTCTCAGATTTAACAGCTTTGTTTGTGTGACTATAATTTAACCTGTAAAATGGTTCTGGCTGAAGAATTGTTTCTTTTATAACATGTTTTTATGTTTGATAATCACTTCAGTGAACTGCTGAATAGTTTTGCTTGTTTGGAGGCCTGATTTAGACCTAATTAAACAACCACAGAGAGCAGCATGACGAATCACACATGCTTGACCCACATACAGTATGTGACCTGATTAAACACACAAAAAAACACTCTTTTAGGAAAAATGCTTGGTCACAAATAAGCACTGAGTGCAACAGGTCACACATTCAGACCCAATATGATCAATACTGAATCAACAACAGCATTTATAAACTAAACCTTTAATCAGTGACTCAGAAACCATTATTAATGTACAATAAAAATTGCAATAATAAAATATGTTTATACTTATATTCATGATTTGGCAACTGAATGTGAATATGCTAAAATATTGTTTAAATAGATGATATTCATCATATTACCATTTATTAATCATATATTAAGATTATATATCATCATATGTGACTATATATCATCATATGTGACCCTGGAGCACAAAAGCAGTCTTAAGCAGCACAGGTATATTTGTAGCAATAGCCAACAATACATTGTATGGGTCAAAATTATTGATTTTTCTTTTTTGCCAAAAATCATTAGGACATTACGTAAAGACTATGTCCCATGGTATTTTGTACTTACTGTAAATACATCAAAACTTAATTTTGATTAGTAATATGCATTGCTAAGAACTTCATTTGACACCCCTTAAAGGTGATTTTCAATATTTTGATTTTTTTGCACCCTCAGACTTCCAGATTTTTCTAAATAGTTGTATTTCGGCCAAATATTGTCAGATCCTAACAAACCATACATCAATGGAAAGATTATTTATTCAGCTTTCAGATGATGTATAAATCTCAATTTTGAAAAATTGACCCTTATGACTGGTTTTGTGGTTCAGGGTCACATATATTAATATTTGTCAAATTATCATTACATACTGTACTGTTCAATAGTTTGGAGTCGGCAAGATTTGTTAATGTTTCTGAAAGAGGAATCTTCTGCTCACCAATGCTGCAGTAATTTGTTCAAAAACACAGTAAAATCTTAAAATATTATTATAATTTAAAATAGCTGATTCTACGTGAATATCTGTTAAACTGTAATTTATTTCTGTCATGCGCAGCTGTATTTTCAGCATCATTACTCCAGTCTTCAGTGTCACATGATCTTCAGAAATCATTCTAATATGCTGATTTGCTGCTCAAGAAACATTTCTGATCATTATCAATGTTGGAAACACTTGTGCTGCCCAATATTTTTGTGGAAACTGTGATACATTTTATTTTTCAGCATTCACAGATGAATAGAAAGATCAAAAGAACAGCATTTATTTAAAATAGAAATATTTTGTAACATTATAAATACGTTTACGGTCACTTTTGAGTAATTTAATACTCCTTAGCATACTTTTGAGTGAAATTAATATCCGTTAGCAGCACATATCAGTGTGTTTAAATGGTCATGCATCCTCACCTGCACAGATCAGAGGAGAATATATAGAGCTTCTCTGTTTTTGTGATGACTGGATGGAAAGATGCTCCGTCTGTGCCGTTGATCCTGTTACACCCTTCTGTACTCCACCAGTTCAATGTACTGACAAACACAACAAATAATCCATAATTCACTCTTCTCTGAGCACATGCTGATTGTGCAGCTCGTTCTGAATTCATTCATGAATCTTCTAGAGATAAAACGAGACGGTGAGTTTTCTGCTGATTTTACCTCTGTCCGTTCCACTCGTCTATACGAGCAAAGTCCTGATAATTCTGCTTCCCCGTGAAGAAAATATAATCACCGTCATCGGTGCCATTTTTCTGAAACACAGTCGGTGACATGAGAATGAAACACATGTAAACAAACACAATTAACAGCTGAACCTAATAATCAGGAAAGGAGAGAGCTAGTGACTGATGCCACAAACCTCAGACAAAACACATGATTTGAGTCATTCTTGTCTAAAGCACAAACACTGCACAATGACACACACACTGAACTTTATTATTTAGTGTTAGAGCTATAAAACTTGTGCTAGTAATAGTGATGACTGACAGCAAACACCACGGCCACTAACCTTATAGAAAAGTCCGAAGTGGTCGTCTATCTCGACCATGTGTTTGATTACTTTAAGCAGCGGATCTTCGTAACCCCACAGCAGGTCACCGACTCTGAACGTCCTGAATATGCCGATGCCATTTGCTTTCATCAAGTCAGAGATGATGTGTTTGACTGAGAAGGTATCTTTGAATTTCTCCATCACAGTCTGAAGTCAAAAACACACATACACAGTGCAATATCTAATCTCAGACTTCATTTCTTTATGCAAACATTTTTTATTTTGATTTTAGGGTGAAAAGTGACATGCTTTCACAAGATTCACCCATTAAGCAGGTGACATGCTCTCATCTCTCTGTGGTTTTAGTAGGTCAGAGATCACAATCTCACCACAACAGGGATGTCGACCGTTCGGACGATGTCGTCCTCAGATCCGCGTGACATGTTGGGCTCAAACACGTACGTCTTCGGATTGACAGCCTCCACTCTGGTTCCATTGCTGAGAAATTTCACTTCCTCCTTCGGCCGATACTCCCTGAAAGAGGAAATGTGGCTCTTATTGACTTATGAAAATCACACTGTCATGGAGCTGAGCAATTTTAAAACAGTGTCTACTAAATGAATAAAAAACAACATGTCATGTGATTCAGGATGAATAATTACTCAAATCTGAAGCATTATGTGGTTTAAATGAACACAGAGCATCTGTTGTGTCGGCAAACTTGTGCAAGAGAAAACTGCAGCAAAAAGTAGTTTGATAAAGCTTAAAGTTTTGAAGTAGTTTTAAGTTCAAAAAAGTTTTAAAAGCAGATTTAAGTCTGAAGCAGTTTAAAATCATTTTCAAGTTTGAATCAGTTTTAAAAGCAATTTTAGGTTTGAAGCAGTTTTAAAAACTTGAGATTTAAAGCAGTTTTAAAAGCAGTTTTAGATTGAAGCAATTTTAAAAGCTTTGAAGCAGTTTTAAGTTTGAAGCAGTTTTAAACGCTTGAACTTTGAAAGCAGTTTTAAGTTTAAACAGTTTTGAAAGCAGTTTTCAGTTTTAAAAGCTTGAAGTTTGAAGCAGTTTTAAGTTTAAGCAGTTTTAAAAGCAGTTTCAGGTTTTAAAAGCTTGAAGTTTGAAGCAGTTTTAAGTTTAAGCAGTTTTAAAAGCAGTTTCAGGTTTCAAAAGCTTGAAGTTTGAAGCAGTTTTA
>JAFVLL020003254.1:0-12204 GCA_021397915.2 Tor tambroides | reverse complement strand
CTTCATTCCTGGTTGGTCTGTCACTAGAGTTAGTCATCGGATATTTATATTGACATTAATGCATTTGCTATAGACGCTTTTATATAAAACAACTAAATAGACCTTGGTGTTGCAACAAGTACATCGCTGTTTATGTTGATTATCTGTTGATTTACTGAAAAATAAGATAAATGTAGTTTTTGTAAGACTAATCTGGTGCAGATATTTTTATTAAATCAATATTTTTGTATGCTATTAGCATGCATTTTGTCTTATTAAACATTAATTTTTCAAGAACTGGTCAATTTTGAGATTTAGGTCTATGTTGCTTCCACAACATGTTTTATTTCAGACTAGGAGAAAGAAAACACCCCAAACACACATTTAAGTGTTTATATTATAAGACTTTATCTATAGATTTCAATTCATCAGTAGATTTCAATTACATTCAATTAGAGGCAGTTTTCTCAAAATGAGTTTTTATTTCCACTTCAGAAGCAATTTTTTTTTTTTTAAAGATTACTTTGAACCACATAAGACCAACGATGGGTCTGTCACATTTTAAATGATAGAAATTAATAAATTAAATGCATAATAAAAATATAAATATGAAATTGCATGTGTGTGTGTGTGTGTATAAAATATAATGAAAATGTTAATTGTTTAAAGCTTCTACTGTGATATATGTGATATATAGTATACAGTTTAAAAAGAATTCTCATTTCAGTTGTATTACTACTGATTTTATTATTAATAGTAAAATATAGTTTTTTTTTATTAGATTAAAATATAAAAATAAAATCTTTTGCTGAAAATATAAAATTAAAACTAAGCTTTCATTTTTGCACACATCTATTTTTAAACAACTTATTCCTTTTATAAATTAAGTGTTTTTATAAGATTTCTCATGTCGATATTTGCTATTGTGATAATACAGATTTTGTTAATAGCGATATATAGGTTTTTTTATTAGCTTAAAATGTGGAAGTACTGTATGTTTCATTTTACACACATCCATTTTTCAGTCACAATACATATCTTTAAAACCACCAAACCTTTTTTTTTTTTTTTTTAATTCAAATGGTTTATTTCTTTCTACTGTATATTCTGAAGGTTTTTACAGAGCAGTTTGTTAATATATCATTCACATTATATGTACTGAAGATTTTATTCCTATAAACATGGTGAAAAGTAACTTTTTTGAACCTGGCTTTATCCAGTGTTCAGATGTATGTGCTGCTCCTTTATGCAAATAAGTTTATATTTTATTAGATAGCACCTCATTTGGAAATTTAAACATAACATTTCAGAAAAATTGTAATACAAAACAATTATCTTACTGCACTGTGTCAACTAGGGAAAGTATAGCAATATGCTGTTCACATATAGTGTCTTGCCTTAAGCGTAAAACTCTCTAAATATGATGTAGATTTATGCTTGGAACAAGACAAACATTTGTGTAACTTAAATCGAGATCTGTTCTCTAAAAACAGAGACTGCTATAGTTACAGCATCTACCTGAAACAAACTAGTGGTCTTAGATGCAGTCATTAGCCCACAGGTTAGTTTTAGCACCTAAGCAGGCTTTGTCCTTCTGTAACCCAAATGTCTCATGCATTCACTGCATGCATATTATTTAGATGCCTCCGCCGATAGGCTTATGTTGCCAGGACAACCTGATTGTCAAAACAGCTCATTAGTAATAACAGTGACGGCCTGGATCGCGCCTCTACCCTCAACACCAACATTCAGAAACATTTATGATGCCAAGCCATCCAAAGCCAGTGACCTTGATGGGCTTTTTAAAACAGACCGAGAGGCTTAATGGATCTTTACATCCAAGATCATTGCACCTGAGGGAATACATTACAAGCTACTTCATCACAGAGAAAAGTGGCATCAGACACAGCAACTATAATTGGCTTTCTTTGCTGCTTTTAATGCGACTATTTTATGCGGTGTAAAATATCTATATATTCATGGTTTTTGAATCTTTGAGATGTGCGTATAACCCTGAAACAGTGTGCGATTTGTAGGTTACTCTGTAGCTAATGTGTTAGCTTAAGAGCACTGAGCCTTTTTTTGGCTGAATTTGGCCTTGAATAACGTATTTGCCTCTGAGTGCAGCTTGACCTCAAATTCAGATGTGAAATCATTAATTCCAGTCAAGAGAGGACTGTATTTCATCTGTAGACATGATTCATCCTCTGCTGTAGGATTGTTCTACACAAAGTCCTTAAAGTCCAACATATAAATATGTGAAGATTACTTTGAACTGTAGACCAGCAATTAGTCTGTCCCTTTTATATATATATATATATATATATATATAACAAATACATGAATTCTCATGTCAATATTTGCAACTTTAATAATAGTAATTTTATTATTATTCATAGTAATATATGGGATTATTATTAGTTTAAAATGTGATTATAGGAATTATATTATAAGAATTCTCATGTTGATATTTGTCATTTTAATAATATTAATTTTATTAGTAATCATCATATGGGTTTTTTATTAGCTTAAAATGTGATCATGTTTCTTTTTATACACATCCATTTTTAATCAAATAATTTGTTCATATTATAAATTGGATATTTTTTATAAGAATTTTCATATCAGTTTTTGCAAATTTAATAATACTGATTTTAACATTTAAGATATATTAATAGTTCTATTAATCATTAAGTGTGTGTGTGTGTGTAGCCAAATAACTTAAATATAAATAATATACATTTTAATAAAGAACTATCATGTCGATTTTTGCAATTTTAATGATATTTATTTTATTATTAATAGTAAAATATTAGCTTAAAATTTTATTAGCAGAAAATGCATTTCCATATGGCAAAGTACAGTATGGCTTTTTAAAAATATGAATATATTTCTTAAGGTTTCTTTGAACACAAATCCACTGACATCAGTAGCAAGATATGGGAACTGAATCAGTCAATCATTTTGTTGTCCTAACCATGCACTATTATTTGCTGGATTGTTGTTACGAATGCAATTTATTATTCACTTTCAGCATCGCCTGTGACCCTCAGAACATTTTCCGGTCACGTTGAGAGCCACTGTGGTGGTATAGGTTTCTGTCCTTCCCATGCAAAGTGCTGTCCCACGCAGATTCACGCAGGCGGCCCACGGCCAGGCTTATCGAGAGAGAACCGACGGCTGTGATCTCTGTGACTAACGCCAAGTCGCTTCAACTCGGCCTTCTCTCAAACTCCCGACCGCCTCTGACTCATGGACGCTCTTTGTCATCTTCTTCCTACAGCTAATTTTTTCTTCTTGCTGGCTGACCGTGGCAGATAAGAGTCAGGACCCATCAGAGCCACTGAAGCGGGTGCCCAGGCGAGTGCCTGACCTAAATGCTTGACTGCACTCAGCTAGCTAACCACATTCAACGGGCCGTGGAGGTGGAGTGAGGCTCTTCTGCCGTCTGCGGGTGCGTATAAATTGCTTGCTTGCAAAGGTAAGCTTAATCCACCCTATTCTGCCAGACATTAGTGAGGAAGGGACACACTTGAAATGTTCTGTGGAATGGTCTGAATGTCTCATCTTTACCTGTGTTGCTTCTGAAATACTTACATTTCATGTTGAATATTGCTTTCTCCAATCAGCACTACATGCTAACCCTATTAAAATGATCAAAACTGCTACTACTACATGCCTTCTGTCATCTGATTGATAGTTTAGATGTTTTTGCTGTCAGATTTTTATCAATTAAACATCAGAATAACTGTAGTAATATCTCCAGATGAACACTTACTGGATTGAAGCTCAGCTTTACTTGATTCTCCATCAATCATTTTTTAGAAAAATCAGTGCATCCCAAATCCGATCATCAGGATCTTTTGAGGAGCGTTTGTTTCCAGAAGCTTTACTTTCACTGCTCCTCAGCGGAGGAATGATCTTCACAAGCTCCACATCTTTTGAGGAGCGTTTATTTCTTCATCTCCCAATCTCAATCAATTGGATTGCATTGCATTATATGTTTGGATCATTTCAATATCATCAAAGAAAGATATCAAATATTACTGGAGATACAGAGTGACGACTGATATGCATATGCATATGTTATAAAGATCTCATTGATTTACATTACAAGCATCAGGATTCCATCACTTTTTGTCCATATCATGAGTTTTTTTATTGTTGGTCATGAAACCTTATGCACATTATTTCATTAAAAAACTGGCAGAACGAATTGGGAAAACATTGTTAATTGCCATTTTTATTATAATTGTTCATATTTATTTATTTCCATTTTAATGTAAATAATAATAATAAAAGTTTATTACAATAATATTATATAAATCAGTTTCTTTTGCTGATAACAGATTTATAAATTGTTCTCATTACAAACTTGAATTTATTGAATTTATTTACAAAAAGATGTTCAAATGCATGATATTAGCGACTCACAGAGATGAAGTTTGTGTGGAGCTGTGTTTACTGCAAGCCGCTCTACATTTTCCAAAGTTTTCATAAGCAGCAAAACATCAGATCACATATTTATATAATCACAACACAGTCTTTGCGATTTGATAATCATGCTAAACCATACTGCATTCTCGGGTATTGTTAGAATGAATAATTTAAAAAAGTTACCTACCAACTGCCGGGTAACAAGATTTCATGTACCCATCTACACCAATTTTCACTCGCATTTGGCCCTAGGCAAGTGTTAATTTTAGGCCCTGAATATGCTATTGTGAATTAAGCCACACTTTGCCATACATGCAGCCATCTTCTAACTGTAATCATAAAACAGGGCGTGTGCAGAGACAGGAAAAAAGTAGTTGTTTTGATATAAGAAACCGTGACTAACGGGACCTCAAATGAAATGCAAACAATTAAGAGTTGTAATTCAACTCTCCCTGCCAAACAAACAGAAGTGGCGGCGAGATAAACAGTGGCAGGTGAGAGCATTTCATGTTGACGGGCAACGATTAATTGCTCAGCAGTGTTCTTAACTTATCGCATTTTAATGAAGCCGCTTGCAGTCATCGCTCAGGGTCCGAAGCTCGTTAGGAGAAGCGAAGCTGCCAGTCATCCAGTAAGGCCAGAGCGGCGTCTGGTAAACATCATGAAAATGATGAGAGCGCACTTTTTCATGCACTTCGGCCGTGCCGATTGACCCCCGTGTCAAGCCAAAGCTTTTGATTAAAGGACAGTTTCAGTCATTGGCTAGTAATGGATTCTTAGGCAGATGATTAATTACTGCTTTAATTGAGGTAATTAAATAATGGGTGCAAAGGAGAGTCAATGCGGCAAGGAGAGAAGCCCGCAGAGATTGGAGGTCTGGCCTGCGGTGTCACACAGGCAGATTGCCATAATTACTGCAAGGAAATTGGGGTCATTTCCAACCTCTCCCAAAGCTACATTTAGAAAAAAATTAATTATGGGTAAATGCTACAGACGTTGGTACATTTGATGTGATTCGGACTTCTGTCGTGAGGGGATCTGATGTACATTCAAGACTGTAGCGTTTGTCACAGCCATTTCTGTTTAATTAAGGGTTTCGATATCAGTTTAAATATAGATAAAACTGACATTAATAAATATGCTGAGTATTAAGAACCATTCTTAAAGTGAATCTGTATAGTTTTTATATATTGTTATTTCAATTTTAGTTTTAGCTATATTTAGCGCATACTTTAGTGCATCTGTTCAGTGCATTTATCACAGTAATTTCTGTTTAACTGAGAGTTAAAAAATAACTTTTTATTTAAAACATAAATTAGTAACATTTTCTTTTTTATTGAGTGTTGCTTTTTAATATATATATATATATGTGACCCTGGACCACAAAACCAGTCTTAAGTCGCTAGGGTATATTTGCAGCAATAGCCAAAAATACATTGCATGGCTCAAAATTATCAATTTTTCTTTTGTGCCAAAAATCATAAGGATATTAAGTAAAAATCATGTTCCATGAAGATATTTTGTAAATTTCCTACCGTAAATATATCAAAACTTAATTTTTGATTAGTAATATGCATTACTAAGAACTTCATTTGACAACTTTAAAGACGATTTTCTCAGTATTTTGATTTTTTTGCACCCTCAGATTCCAGATTTTCAACTAGTTGTATCTCAGCCAAACATTGTCATATCATAACAAACCATACATCGATGGAAAGCTTACTTATTCAGATTTCAGAAAATTGACACTTATGACTGGTTTTGTGGTCCAGGGTCACATACATACAGTATAACAGCTTGTTTTGTTCTTGCATGCATCAGTGTTTGAAGGAATCGGTTGAATGTGATGTTTAATCAGTTTCCAGCTAAAAGTCACATGGAACTGCATTTGCTTTACACTATATTCTTGTTATTGCATGTTGCTTTTTAACATTTATTATATAATATACAGCATATCTTTAGCATGAATCTATAATTCTGCTTTTGTGTGTGAAATATTTTTTAAAAGTATGGGCCACAAGACGGAAGATTCCTGAATGAATCAACTGATTTGAACAACTTGGTTTAGTAAATGATTCAGTTACTCACTCATAATGCCTTGTTGAATGCATCAGTATGTTTGAACGAATCGGTTGAATAAAGGATCATATTAAGGCAGTCACCTGTAACATGCAGAAAGAATCACTGAAAACTACAACAGTAAAAACTGCCAGAACGATATAATTAAATGATACATTCTCAAGCAGGGGAGCAGCACTGAAAATTCATTGCACTGACATTTCTCTCCTGCCTGCTGTGTAGTGAAATGTCTATTTGAACTTTGTGGGCAGAATCTTATGGGTTGGATCTTCATTCACCTTCATGTGCTGGTTCAGTGGTCTGTTGGCTCTTGAGTTTAGCGGTTAGCAGCTGCTTCAGTTGCTCCGAATCAATCAATGTCCAGCAGCATGTGCTCGTCAGAAAAGTCCTCTCTCTGTATACGTTTGTAGTTGTTGTTGTTGTTTTTTTCTTTTCATATTGCAGTTCTTTTTGATGTTTAATCAATAAGAGTCATGGAACTTTTTATATTGTTTATATTATTATTTTTACCCATATGTGTGTATATAGTTTTGGTAGTATTTAAAAGGATTGTGTATCATTCAAAATGGAATAAAAAAAGATTGACTGGATTTCAACACAAGATGAGCTTAACTGAAATTGAGATAAAAATTAAACAATTAGCACAGGTAATGCAATGTGGAGAAACTGTGGAGAAAAAGTACCATGCTATGATATTTTATGTTATTTTAGTACCATTAAAGATGGTTATTCATTTTTCTATTACTTTTTATTTTTATATTTTCTTTCAATATTATAGTATTTCTGTTTTTTGTCATTTTATTTAGTGTAATATTAGTAGTTTATTTGTAGTTTATGTTTATTAGCATTGTAAGCTATTTTTTTATATTATTTATGAATCATTTTAAAGTTATATATTCAATAAACTATATATGCTAATAAACATAAACTACAAATGAAATACTAATATTACACTAATACTCATAAAATGACAAAAACAGAAATACTATAATAACAAACTAAATCCAAATTTACATCTGTAAGGCCTAAAATGTTTTAAATTAAGGATTTTTTACAAGCCTTTTTTAAAACAAACTTTGTCTAATTTGATATATTCTTGCTTTCAAATTCAAATTGCAATTCTGCATCCTTTTTATTATTACAGTTCAAAAGAGAAAGAAATTTGCTCTTCAGTTCTGAATGTTGCTCAACCCTGCGTTGAAACTATAGCTTGCCAAGCTACTCAGAATATCTTTGCCCGCACTGGTTAGTATAAACCAACATGTCGGTTCATGGGGAATAAACATTAATGATACCAAAATAACATGAAGAAGAAATAAAAAACTTTGAGAAGAAGTGAGGGCAGAAGAGGCCACTGGAAATGGAGGAGACGGCATTTGCTCCTTTGTGCTCGCTGCCTTCAAAGAGTCTCAATCTGGGTCACTGCACTTTGTTTCCCCCGGTTCGCCTGTCAAGTTGAATATGTAGAGACTGGCCTTGCCTGAGGCCCTCGCTAAAAGATATCGGTTTGCGGCGAGTCTGCGGAGAACCATAGGCTGGGAGAATGAAGTCCTGTTGACTGACTGCGGTCCCCGACGGCTCGTGCTGAGCTTTACCAGCTGCTGAACTCTGCGTCCGACACGTGCCAAAGTCCTCTAGAACCCACGCCGGGAAACAGAGGCAGAGCTGTTACATAAAGGCCGGCGAAAGCGGCACACAATCCATTGCGTCCTCCGTCTGAGAACTTCTGCTTTGTGCATTTGTGTGTTTTGACAGGAGCAAATGTTTGGCTGAACACAAGCCAGATGAAATTGCGTCTAGCCACAGTTTTACATCAAGATAGTATTCATGCACGGATAAGGAAAACCGTCAAGCTGTAATTTCACATTTTCTGTGCCGTCGAGCATCATTCTCAGTTCATACAGAGGGGGACACTGGGGCTAGTTCTCACAAGGACTGTATCTCAGTAACTATGAGGTTTTGTTTCATCAAAGTGATTAAGTGCTTTTTAAAACAACAGCTGTTTTAAATTATAATATTCTTTAATTATTTTAAAATATTATATATATATATTATTATTTCTTAAAAAACTGAGGAATTCTATCCTCCAAACTGCAAAATTGTCTTAAATTAGGTTACATACTTACTTACTAATATAAAATATTGGTGGAATCCTTTTCTCTAAACTAAACTGTAACATGTTATTTAGTGTAGTAGTTAATTAGTATATTTTTAGTAGTAGAGTTTCAGTACTTTTATGTTTTTTTCTTTTTTCTAAATGTCAATTTCTATAGTGTTATTCCAGTTTTAGTTATTTTAGTACACAATTTTATTTATTTTTTAATCTATTTTATTTTATTTTATTTCAGATAATGAAAGTGGAAGTTTTATGGTTTAAGTCTTAGATTCATTCATTCATTCAGTTCAAATCATGAAAAATGTACGTTCTCCAAACTAAAATGCAAAACTTTTTAGTATACTAGTTAATTCTAATTTGTTTGTTTGTTTGTTTTTTTAGAATTACATTTTTAGTACTTTTGTTTTTGTCATTTTTTTAATGTCTATATACAGTAGTAAACATTTGAAGTGGATCAAAGCCTTTCATCAAAGTTGTCCTAAAACCTAAAACCAAAATGCGTTCTTGTCTTAGGACAAGTTTTTATAGTTTTGACTACTATAGTTTTTATAGTTTAATTTTAGTTTGTTATTTTAGTACACAATTTGATTTATTTTTTAATATATTTATTTATTTCAGATAGGAAGTTAGAAGTTTTTGTTTTATGGTTTGTTTTATTTATTTATTTATTCATTCATTCATTTATAAGTTATAAGTTTTTCTAAACTAAAAGTGCAAAACTGTCTTAAATTTGTTTGCTTGTTTTTGTTTCAAACATACGTTATATAGATTTTATTTTATTTATATTTTTTTTTTTATAAAATATTGGAGGAATTTTGTCTACCAAACTAAAAATCCAATATATCATGGTTTTTTATTCATTTAATTTTGTTTTTTCTTTATGCTACAATTGTGTACTATTAGTAAATATATAACAATACAATGTGGAAGTAGAAGATTACTTTATATTTTATACAGTTTCTTCTCGAATCAGTGTGGAACAGCAGGTTCCCATTGCATTTGTGTGTTTTGACAGCAGCAAAGTGTTTAGCTGAACACAAACCAGATGAAGCTGCATCCAGCCTCAGTTTTGTGTCCAAATAGTATTCATGCATGGATTAGGAAAACCGTCAAGCTGTAATTTCACGTCTTCGGCGCCGTCGAATGTCGTCCTCCTTAGCTCTTCACCGAAGCAGAACGGAAATAGAGCGGCGCACGCAACTAACCGTACGGCTCATCAATCAGTGTACGGCAGGTGGTGCTTAAGTCGCACCCTGATGGATCTGCAGAGTGGAGAAGCGGAGCTCCAACAAACTCCAACTTTCTGCAAGACCGCCTGTCGAAATAAACAACTTGCAAATGGTCGCAAAAGTAGCATCCATCACTCCTTTTAGATTGAGTCGCTCGATAAATGTCTGATACGGGAAACGTTGGCCACACGTGAACTCTCTGCTTCATTATAGGCCGTTTCCCCTAGCGCATCGATACTTGATGCAACACGCCAGATCTCGTGTCTACTTAATTAGATTAAATTACCTGTGAAATAAACAGACTCGCACACTAAAGCACCTTCAGTCAAAGCCAAATAGACTCCCAGCAGATGCAGGCGAGCCAAAATCTCGACAGTTGGTAACATGTCATGCCGGGAGACACGAGGTTGAACCGGTGGCCCTTGAAGCACTGTTCTTTTCTCTCTGCCAAGCTGTTCATGTCCATTAATTAGAGCTGCCATTCCTGACAAAAAGCCTGACAGAAATCCGCTCAGAATGCTCTCTCTGTTTGTCACTTCTATTTCGGAAGCTGCGAACGCTCCAAGAGTGACACTGCCTCTCCGTCTGCATGTAAAATGTAGGTGTGAAGTGTTTGAATCTGCTCGACTGATTTTCGTTCGAAGAGCCATCCTCCTGGAGCTTTTCCTCAAAAGAGGATGGGTTTTTCTCTCGAGTGCTGGAAGATTTCAGTTCGCTTGTACGACATCCTTTCAACTGTGTTTGTTTTTTGAACCTTGGGAAATGCAACACAGAATACAGTAGCTGGTAAAAGTGGAGCAAGGTTCTCAATTCATACAGGAGGAGATACTGCATGGGGCTAGTTGTCATATGAGCTGTATCTCAGTAGCTGCGAGGTTTATGGTTTTATCTAACAGTGATTATGTTGTTTCAAACATCTAGTGCAAAAGTGGCTTAAATTAGCATAGATGGATGAATGGATAGATAGATACTTATAATATGTAACATGTAATGTATAATATATATAGTAAACAATTTTGCACTTTTGGTAGGATCCCTCCATTTTTTTAGATATTAAATAAATGAAAGAAAGCAAGCATGACTGGCACAGTCATCATGACCTTTTGTTGCATTTTCATTTCTAGACGAACTATTCAGACTTTATTCAGTAATTTACTAATGTTTGCTTTGTCAGTACACTATATTATCGAAGTTTTAATTAACTTAATTCAAACAGAGAACATCTCAATTGAACAACTGTGTCAGTGTGACCTCAAAAACCCCAAAGATGATTCAAACAGCGGCATCTCATCTCCAGTAATGACATAAAGATAATGACTCTGTTTGAGCTGAGAATCCCAAGAGAATTTCACTGCAGAAAAAGACCCAGAAAATCCACACTGCCATCCGAAGCCTCAAAGATGGACGAATGTGCCAATATTTTACCTCCTCAATGAAAGAAATCTAATCACAACAGCGAATCCTGCCACAGATATGGATCATATCGATCGAGCTTCAGCTGCTCTCATCTCTGAGTGGACGTGTTCATTCTTGTGTGGACTGTCATGTTGCCATGACTACAGACATGATGTCAACAGCATCTGTGATCTGAGAGACACAGACTGACCTTAAGTGCTTTTTTTTTTATTACAGGGCAGCCCGGGGCTAGTTGTCACACCTTTACTCCAGAGAATATTCACTATATTATTTCTGTAGTGCCTATGTATTAAAGTTTTGACTAATAGTCTTTTTAACATTTACCAGGAAAGAAAGAATCATTTAAACTACATTTTGTATACACATACACTAGAATTAAGAGTTTAATGTTTTTTGAAAACTTATGCTCAGCTAGACTCCATTTATTTGATCAAAAATACAGTAAAAAGAGAGTAATGTTGTGAAAGACTAATACAATTTAAAAGAAATGTTTCCTATTCAATTATATTTTAAAATGTAATTTATTCTTGTGATGCAAAGCTGAATTTTCAGCAGCCTTTTCTTCAGTCTTTATATTTAAAAATGCTTTTATTTTTTAAATATTTTACATATCAAAATGCATTCAAAAAGAAAATAGTTCTTTTAAATTACAATAATAATTCACATTTTACTTTTTTTAAATGTATTTTTGATTGAGCAGACTTTCTTTTATAGATAGAGCGAGTAGTTTTACCCACAAATTTGTGGTTATTTAGAATCAGAATCAGAATCAGAATGAGCTTTATTGGCCAGGTATGTTTACACATACGAGGAATTTGTTATAGTGACAGAAGCTCCACAGTGCAACAGAAAAACAGCAACAGGACAGGACACAGATAATAAAAGAATAATATACAAATATACAAATAGGCAATGTACAAAAAGCAAAAACACAATATATAATATAGA
>JAFVLL020003253.1:0-30041 GCA_021397915.2 Tor tambroides | reverse complement strand
TCCATGCCACGCCGAATTGAGGCAGTAATTAAAGCAAAAGGAGCCCCTACCAAGTATTGAGTACATATACAGTAAACGAACATACTTTCCAGAAGACCAAAAATTCACTAAAAATGTTTTTTTTATTGGTTTTATGAAGTATTTTAATTTGTTGAGATAGTGAATTGGTGGGTTTTTGTTAAATGTGAGCCTAAATCATCACAATTAAAAGAACCAAAGACTTAAACTACTTCAGTCTGTGTGCGTTGAATTTATTTAATACACTAGTTTCACAATTTCAGTTGAATTACTGAAATAAATGAACTTTTCCACGACATTCTAATTTATTGAGATGCACCTGTAAATGTTCTACTTCTAACATAATGGCAGCATAATCCAAATGGAAAGAAAATATTTTTATGCTTTTCTCCCTCATAGAAAACTTACTTTATTATAAAGTAAATGCTTAATGCATTAAGACCAAATCTGGTACACACCTTATTGATAAAAAAATACTAAAAGATGAACTCAGAAGAAGAACACAACACAATACACAGTTTCATGTTAAAGCATTTTCCTCCGACTGAAAACCGTTAAGAAAATGCTCTTAAAAAAAAACAACTGCACACTAATGGGGGTGGTGGAGAAACCATGCTTTCTCTATGTTCATGTCGCAATTTTATTATGATTTGGATTTATCGCACAGCCCTACCGCACACACAGACGTTCCGCATGTGAAGTAGTTAAAACTAGGGGTGTGCGATATGTTGATATTAGATTATTAAATGGTCTTTTTTTATGTTTAGTTACCATGTAGGCCTGCTGTACTGCTCAACAACCTAAAAACAGAAGACAGGATCATGATAAGATCTTGGATCACAATTCTGCCTAAAGAAAATTATAATTCAATATTTTTGGCATATTGTTAAAACAACCCTGCATTTGTTCAGTTTGCATGTGCTCAGTCGCTCATTCTCTTGCCAAACCAAGAGACTCATACCAAAAATTTCAGTATTAATACGTGCACCGTTACACTCCTAGTATTTATATATATTAAAAAAAAAAAAGAGATAACCCAAAATGTTACATTGTCATTACTTACTGACGTTCATGTTGTTTCAAACCTGTATGACTTCCCATCTTCTGTGGAACAAGGATATTTTAAAGAATGTTTCAGTGTGTTTTTTTTTTTCAATACAATGGAAGATATATATTCAAAATATCTTCCTTTCTGTTCCACAGAAGTCATAACAGGTTTGGAACGGCATGAGGGTGAGTAAATGACGACAACCATCCCTTTAAATAACCATGCCACTCCATAAGAAGATTAACTAACTAACTAACTAAACAGCATGGGTGAGTCACTGCTGTTCACTGCCTGGCTGAAGCTTCAGAGTGCATTAAGAGATCATTTAGAGTATCTAAATCCAGTTACTGCCCCCAAAAAGCAAGTCAGTGTGCTTCGAAATATATGAATAATTCAAGCAGAATTTGCCCTGTTTTGATGCTCCACGGCTCCGGCAACCACAGGTCAATTTATCCGGTTCCTACCGGAGCAGTCAGGGAACTCACGGCCTGCAAAAAGTCTTTAAATTGAGCTTTCATGCATGAGCTACAGTACGCATTGTAGCCCCTGATGGGAGAAAACAAGAACAAGGAGCTCTCGCAAATGGAGTAAACTTCACATCAATATTAGTGCTGAGACGTGTGCTTTATCTCGAAAAAGATACATTATCTTAGCAAGGCCACATTACAGCAGTGGGAGGGGAAAAATGCTGAATCTGAGCAGTTGGATTGGAGCCACCAAGGGATTGGCAATGACACAGCGGCAGCTCTGGATTCCTGCCAACCGGTTCCTTCTCCAAAAAAAAAAAAAAAGAAAAGAAAAAAAGTCATATCTTGCAGTCTGTCATCCTGGCAAAGAGGCAAGACAACCAACATGCTTTTCCAGCTACGTTCCAAAAGGGTTAATATATCGCCGATCTGTCCAACCAAGAAGCAAGATATCCAGCAGGCGGCCGCAAACGCTGACGCACGGGCGCTCAAGCGGAGGGTATCGTTCTCTGCTCTAATGACCGCTCTCTAATCAAGAGGCTCACGTGGAGAGGTCTTGAGTGGCGGATTACAATCAGAGGTGCACGAAATCAGCACCGGGTGCCGTCATTGGTCCTGAGGGGTGACAGGTGAGAGCACAGATAGAAAGAATGGTTATCACAGCTGTTCGGGGGCCAAGACCCCTTATATATCCGGCTGGCAAGAGCCACTTTAAAAGAGCATCAAAACACAGTGTAGGTGAGCACAAGGAATGGAGCCAAAAATAACAACTTCACACTTCACTGGTGCCTGTCTGAACAGCTGAGGCCGTTCCTCACTGGCTCACACAACTGCTGCAAGCTTGCTTTCTGGACAAATGCAAATCCGTGGGTTATTAAGGGAGCTCACAAGTTCCAGAGCCCTCACAGACTGAACAAGAAACTTTATGAAGGATTGTTGCAGACAAAAATCACTGAAAATAAACATGCAAAATCCCAGTTCAGAATTAAAAAAAAAAAAAAAAAAAAAAAAGGTTTAAATGAAGCTGTGCCACCAGAAGAGAGCTTTCTGACATTTTTTCTTACCTCAAAGCAGTAATGATTGAGAATATAATATACTGCAGAAAAAAAGCCTCATTACAAAGTATGACCTTGTTGAAAAGGAAACAGTAGGTAGTGTGGCATAACCACTTACTATTACCAGGGAGAGAAATAAAGCAGTATTGTTAAAAAAAAAAAAAATAATAATATGAAAAACTTTTGTTTGCCAACTCAGTTCATTGTGCAGATATATTTATGAAAAAAAAACTTATATATATATATATATATATATACACACACACACACATACATACATACACACACACACACATATATACACGCACACACACAGAAGTATTCAAAAATAGTCTTCTTTTTTTTAACATTTTATGTTGCAGCCTTATGTTAAAATGCTTTAAATTACTTCTTTTTTTTCTACAACAATCTACACTCCACACACCATAATGACAGAGCAAATAACAGGTTTTTTACATCTTTGCAAATTTATTATACATAAAAAATATAAATGATTCCATTGCATAAGTATTCAAACCCTTATCTGGGACAGTTGAAATTTAGCTCAGGAGAATTCATATTAGAGATCGACCGATATATCGATTTACCGATATTTTTCCCGATATTTAAGCATTTTACCATAATCGGATATCGGTTTTGTAATATCGGATTCACCGATCATCACCGCCATCTTGTGGGTGTTATGAGAATTGCGTGCAGGATCGCCATTGCAGCGGCGTCACAGAGCAGAGACAGCACTTAGCGGCATGCAAGTACTTGAGTTGCTGTGAATTAGTAAACTTTTATTTAACATAACAGCCATTAATGCACAAATTAGATGCATTACATAAATGCCTGTTATGTAGTTTATGCAACTTGGCTCTAAGAAATAGAGCAACTCACTGAGTCATATAAATAATCCGTCAAGCCTGTCCCATTAAAGATGTAACTTTGCCTGAATTAAATAATACGCAGCCATGAATGAGCACATGTTGTAAATAAGCGCTTTGAATTCAATTCTCTCTGTTGTCTACGGCTCATCGTTAGTCTCAGTGATAGTCACGTAGGCTAAGGCCAGGTAAATTTCACTCGCGTTCTGTCCTTCGCGCTGGCCAGCGTCTGCTCAACTTTCAAAAGGGAAATATACTTGCCGCGGATAGTGCGGACGGACGAACTCGACACACTTTAATCCGTCAAGTCCTCTCCCAATAAAGACATAACTTTGCCTGAATTAAATTATACAGCCATACATGAGCGCATGTTGGAAATAAAAGCGCTGAATTTAATTCTCTCTCTGTTGTCTATTTGCTCATCATTAGTCTCGTGAAGCTGCTTCATATTGCTGTTCACTCAGCGGTTGATGCTCAGGAAATGCTCCAGCACAGCCACCGCATGTAACTTTTAACAAGATTCACTTGTTTGAAACACGCTACATTATATTAACATTTACTATATAACCATTATTTCACCAATAAACATCTAAATAAATACATCTCTATGGAAATTAATTATTTATTATCTCGATCGCAGTTTGAGTAGAGTTCTGTGTAAATGCATAGATAAACCGCGCTGTCAGCCGGCATTTCATAATCTAGAATGACAAAAACATTTTAATAATTCTGATATAACATACCAGTTGAGAAATGCAATAAAATACGATGTTTTGTTTGTTATAGCCTATTTCAATATTCCAGAGAATATTATTCAGTGAATTAACATTATCCAGTGAATTATTCTTCACTCTTTACCCTATTAAACAGCTTATAAACTTACAAAAACTGAAGTTTAAAATGAAGTTGAGATGACTCTTGTCCTTTATTTTCTCCATTTTAAAACATTAGACATTATTTTGCTTATTGTTAATATCAGTGTTACTGATGACGCTTTTTATAAATAAAATGTTTTTATTGTTGTAATATGAAGATTAAATTTAACATGAAAGACTATTAATTTTCAACCTTTTTTGTTGTTGTTGTTGTTAAGATGACTGAAAGGAGGAAAACCCAAAGTGAAATATGGACTTGCTTCACTCAGTTATTTACTTTATAACAGTAAATAAATATCGGTTCTGCATATCGGTTATCGGGCACATAAACATGCAAATAATTGGTATCGGTTCTAAAAAAAAATCAATATCGGTCGATCACTAATTCATATTGCTTACTACACTTTGAGTGAAGTTAACCTGTGGCAAATTCAATTGAATTGGTATGATTTGGAATGGCACACACATCTTAATAAAAGGTCTAACAGCTGAAAATGCATATCAGAAGAAAAACCGAGCCCTGAGGTCAAAAGAACTGCCTGTAGAGCTCAGAAACAGGTTTGCGTCAAGCCACACATCTGGGGAACTGTTCAGAAAAAATTCTGCTGCATTGAAGGTTCACAGAATCACGTAGCATTTATTATCCATAATGGAAGAAGTTTGAAACAACCAGGACTCTTCCTAGAGCTGGCCTCCTGGCCAAACTGAGCAACTGATGGAGAATGGTTTTGGTTAGAGTGGTGACCAAGAACCCGATGGTCACTCTAGTTGAGCTCCATGATCATATGTGGAGATGGGAGAAACCTACAGAAGGACAAACTTCACTGCAACACTCCACCAATCTGGGCTTTATGCTGGTTTGGCAAGTATCAATCCTCTCCTCAGAGAAGACACATGAAAATACACTTGGAATTTGCAAAAAAGCACCTAAAGGACCCTCAGACTCTGAGAAACAAGATTCATGGGTTTGATGAACCTCAATTCTAAGCATCATGTTTGAAGGAAACCAGCTCTGCTCATCACCTGCAGAGTACCATCACAAAAGTAAAGTGTGGTGGTAGCAGCCTCATGCTGTGGGACTGTTCTTCAGCGCCAGAGACTGAAGGACACATCAGAGTAGAAGACAAGCTCAATGCACCAAAATATAGAGAAGCCTTAATGAAAACCTAGTCAGAGCATTCAGAACCTCAATGGGCAGGGCTCACCTTCCTTGGACAATGACCCTAAACACAGCAAGAGTGGCTTATATACAACTCTGTGAATGTCCTTGAGTGGCCCAGCCTGGCCTTGAACCCAATCAAATATTTCTGGAGAAACCTGAAAATGTGCATCTGCCCCCATCCAACCCGACAGAGCTTGATAGGTGAACAGGTGAGGTGAAGAATGGCAGATAATTGCCAAATGCTGATGAGCAAAGCTTTTCGTATCAAACAAAAAAAGACTTGAGGCTATAAAGGTGCTTCAGCTAAGTATTGAGTTAAGGGTTTGAATACTTGTGCAACATACTTATTTCAGATTTTTTTTATAAATTTACAAAGTTGTGATAGTTCTGTTTTTGCTTTGCCATTATGGTGTATGGAGTGTAAATTGATGAGGGGAAAAAAAAAAAAAAAGTAATTTAATGCAGTTTAACAAAGCTGCAACATAAAACGTGAAAAAAATGAAGGGGTTTGAATACTTCTGCAAGGCACTATATATATATATATATATATATGTGTGTATATACACAGGTGCATCTCAATAAATTAGAATGTCGTGAAAAAGTTAATTTTTTTCTTATAAGTTATTTCAAAAAGTGAAACTTTCATATATTTTAGATTCATTGCATGTAAAGTAAAACATTTCAAAAGTTTTTTGTTTTTTTTTTAATTTGAGTGGGCATCATTTTAGCTCATGAAAGTCAAAATGTTATCTCAAAAGTATTAGAATATTTACATTTTGAGTTTCAATTAATGATACATTCCTACAGTAAATTCCGGGTATCTCTTGTTCTTTGAAATCACAATAATGGAGAAGACTGCTGACCAGCAATGATCAGAGAAGACGAACATTGACTGCCCTCCACACAAAGAGGATAAGTCACAGAGGGTCATTACTGAAAGGGGTGGCTGTTTACAGAGTGCTGTATCAAAGCATATTAAATGCAAAGTTGACTGGAAGGAAGAAATTGAGTAGGAAAAGGTGCACAAGCAACAGGGATGACAGCAAGCTTGAGAATACTGTCAAGCAAAGACGATTCACACTTGGGAGAGCTTCACATGGAGTGGACTGAAGCTGGATTCAGTGCACCAAGAGTCACCACGCTCAGACGTCTTCAGGAAAAGGGCTACCAAGCCACTTCTGAAACAGAAACGACATCAGAAGCATCTTACCTGGGCTAAGGAGAAAAATAACTGGACTGTTACTCAGTGGTCCAAGGTCCTCTTTTCAGATAAAAGTAAATTTTGCATTTCATTTGGAAATCAAGGTCTGGAGTCTGGAGGAAGACCAGAGAGGCACAGAATCCAAGCTGCTTGAAGTCCAGTTTGAAGTTTCCGAAGTCATTGATGATTTGGGGTGCCGTGACGTCTGCTGGTGTTGGTCCATTGTGTTTTATCAAGTCCAAAGTCAATACAGCCTTTTACCAGGAGATTTTGGAGCACTTTATGCTTCCATCTGCTGACAGCTTTATGGAGATGCTGCACAATTAATTTTTCAGCGGGACTTGGCACGTGCCCACACTGCCAAAGGTACCAAAAGCTGGGATTTCAGCTGACCATAGTGTTACTGTGTGATTGGCCAGCAAACTGCGCCTGACCCTAGACATAGAGAATCTGTAGAGGTATTTATCAAGAGGAAGATGAGAGACACCAGACCCAACAATGCAGATGACCTGAAGGCCGCTATCAAAGCGGCCTTCAAATACTTATGAAGTATTCTAATTTGTTGAGATCATCACAATTAAAAGAACCAGAGACTTAAACTACTTCAGTCTGTGTGCATTGAATTTATTTAATACACTAGTTTCACAATTTGAATTGAATTACTGAAATGAACTTTTCCATGACATTCTAATTTATTGAGATGCACCTGTATATATATATATATCACACACACACATACATACATATAGTAGAGAGACCCCTGCAGACCCTTATGACTGTGTCAAGGTCAATAAGTCTCTTAACATATCAAGGCAAAGATGGTTTAGGTTGTAAAAATTTCATGCGTTGCAACTCCCCAAAGACTAGGGATGGGCATTTCAAGCAAAAGTAATATTCGAAAATCGCTGGGAACTATTAGATTATTATTCGACTTTTCGAAAATAGCACCCCTTCCCTGTATGCATGCACGCACATCACGTTATTAGGCTAGTGTTACACACCCATAAACAGAGAGAGAGACCAGTCACGCGTTTAATCTGTATGATAACAAACCGTTTTATTTAAAGATAGGTTATCTTAACTCAAGCCATATAATGATTGTAACATGCTGAAACATTAATATAATAAACACAACAGAATGACAGCACTTATTAACATAGCAGTCCATCCGTTAGCACAAATCAACTGCTCATAAGGTATTAAACTGCTCAAAAAATAGAGTCTGTTCTTCTGTTGTCTTTGACAGCTTTTAGGTGCGTTATTGGCGCTTACCTCTGCTTGCGCGTCTCAGCCGCATCAGCACCGAAAACATGGGGAATATTTAGACAAATATAATCGCACAACCTATTCGATATTCGATGAATAAATCGACTAATCGAATATTCGAAAATCGTGACCCATCCCTACCAAAGACACAATATTATTGATTTAATAACTATTTTTATTTTTAGAAAAATGATTAAGATGTTGTAGTACATTCACATATATTCAAAGTGTGAGTAAAATGAAAAAAAACGTTTTCCATACACAATACTCATTATCATTATTTAAAAATTAATTCAATTAATTCTTACTTTTAATTATATTAATTCATAAATATTACTTTATGGTTTAACCACACATTTCTAGAATCGTTCAGAGATGTTTTTGCTGAAAATTGTATAAAAAGGCTGACGTGAATACATTCCTAAAAACATTCACATTCATTTTTAAGCTAGGAAAAATTTTCTTTATCTTGAACACTCTTGTTTGTCACTGACCCAGCAGCATCAAATTGCTCGCAAATTGTGTGTCAAAATGCCCAATATCTCCCCATTTTCCAAATATGATTTGTTGCCATAAGATAGTTTAGACAGAACAGAGTTTAAGACAGGGAGAGGAGGACAAAACCCTCCTAAAATGGCTGCACATTTAAAGTAAATTTATCAAATTCATGCCTTCGGCCTGTCATCTTTTTTCCTGTGCCTCTTGCCAAAACAGAAGTTGCTGTGCTCTTTATCACAGTTCATATCCCTGAAGCCAGGATATCACTACAGAACCACATACCACAATACAGCTATTTCCTCTGCTTCCCCGCGTGCACAAATGCCAAGACGTAACAGAAAAAGCATTCACTAAACAGCTGCTCAGAACTTTTATGGTGGTTTTGTTATCTAGAGCTTTTTCTTTACAATGACAACAGTGAAGTATTACCTTTAGAAAAAGGCATTTATGCTTTTCTGTATCAGACAGAAAATCATTTAAAAACTGACAAAATGTCACAAACATTGTCCCTGGGCTACGACTTCAATATTCCATCAACAGCGCAGCGAGATTTCCATTACGCTTCATTATTCTGTGACCAGGGGACAGCTGACAGCAACTCGAGGCATTGAGTTTCTATACCATTCAATACTTTGCATTTAAAAGGTTTGTGCCTTTAAAAAAAAAAAAAAAGTAAAAAAGAGTTTGAGGTATGCAGCCATACTGAATTTAACATGCAGACATTATCCAAACATAAAAGAGTGATTCACAAATCAAAAACACCCTGTTTACCTCTAAAGGTCAAAAAGAGATTGAAAAATTGAAACAATTTTTGAAAGAAAGAAATTGAAAATTGTGACAAAGCTAAATTACAGTGTTTGGTGCAAGAAACTGTGACATAATAGACAAAGTAGAATAAAAATAAATCAAGATTAAAACAAACCAAAAACCAAGAACAAAGCACTAAACAAAAAAAGCACAAAAAAGAAAAACACGAGGCCAAAAACAAAACAAAAAACATGAAACAACCCTCCCCCCCCCCCCCCACCAAAAACAAAACAAAACAAAACAAAACAAAAATAAAAAAATCAAAACAAAAAAGCAAAAAACAAAACACAAGAAAGAAAAAGAAGACTTTAAATATTTTTAGAAAACTATGCTCCTTAAAATGTATAAATGTAAAAATGTGTAAAATGTTACGATTATTCGATTATTTTGCCAACTTCTGTTGTAGTACACCAGCATATTGGCACCTCAGAGTGAACAGACATGGACTAAAAGCCACCAAACTTCAATTTCATGAGCTATCTCTCACTCTGCAGCGTGCGCTAATAACTGTTTTACGTTCATAGCAGCCCACAGTAATGTGAACAGACGGAATTAATACGTTTAGTAAACATTATGTCTTGAGTCATTGCACAGAGCTGGTCCAATCTTTCTTGGTACAAGATACCCATCTTGGATATCAGTGGAGAAGTAATGGTTTTCACCCCCCAAATCCGGGTTGGAATGCAGCTCACAGCTGTCTGGCTGCATCAGCAGCTGAAGAGGCTGACAGAGCAGGAGGAGCTGGAGGCCTGACAGCTCTGGATCCATGCGTCGCTGGCTTGGCCTTCTCCACGGCGGACCCTGGCATGACTCCAGGTCCTTTCCCAAACCCAGGTGGTGGCTTATGAGCGCACTGACACGCAGCACCCTTCCTGAGCATTACGCTGGAGCAAAGAAACTCACCCTAAGAAAAAGTTTGTATTATGACATAATTATGGCCCATCCATTCTCATTTCATTCAAGACTATCACAAGTCATTCTTGCAGCTTCGCCAGACCTTGTCTATGTTAGCCAGCCAGTTAACGGTGTTCACAACAGTAATGTTCAGTACATCACAGAAAACCAAATGTTTAAGTTGGCAAGGCATAAAAACACATGTGCACGATCAGTGAATGCAAGATGTAGCGACAATGGAAGACAGTCTGTCAGCCAACCCGTAACTCTCACACTGGCTCTGAGCCAATGGGACATCTGTACACTTCACCAAAAAATTAAAGTTGTCATGATTCAAACATAATGTGCAAACATACAGTGACCAGTATGGGGGATTAGAAGTGCCACTTAAAATAAAACTATTATTATTATTATTATTATTAACAAAATTATATGAGTACAAGGATAGACAAATTTTCAAACAGTCATAAAAGGCATTTAAATCTGTCTTCTTATTCACATTCAAAATGCAACAAAACAATTTTAAATGATAAAACGGTAAAAAGAATTTGGCAAAAGGTTAAGGAAAAGCAAGAAATAAAATACTGAATGTATTAAAAACACTGAATTAAAAATGTTTACATAAAAATAATAAATGTTTACATTTTACTAAAAATACACTTAAAATGCATTTAAAGAAAGCTGTTTTATTCATATTTATATTTTATATTTCATATTTATTAATTTAACAAAATTAATTTGTAAATGTTAAAATTGTAAAAAGAATTTGGCAAAAGAGTAAAGAAATGCAAGAAATAAAAATACTGAATGTATTAAAAATACTGTATGAAAAATATTTACATAAAATAAATGGTTTACATTTTCCTAAAATACACTTGATTTATCAATGCATTACTACATTTTTAAACAATTCAAATAAGCAGTTACAGGCTAATTGACGGGGCAAGCAAGGCATTATAAACAATATTTCATAATTATTAAAATCCATATTCCAAGAGATCTGTGTGATGCAAGTTCTCTTAACTTTGTGTGACAAACATGTCTTAGGTCAAGTGACTGCTCAAATTTTTTTTATACCTTATAGGGCTGGGCGGTATGAAGGTATATATCGTTACCGCGGAATGAAATGTGTACCGTAAAAGAATTTTTTATTCCGTGTATACCGCGAAATGTAAATAAGTGGGCGTGGCCAACTCACGTGCAGCACGCGTGAGGCTGAGACTGGTCAAACCGTTGAATGCAAGACTGAGATACGCTGGGAGATTTGTAAAAACATGGAAAAGGAGAAACAGACAAGCGAGGGATGGCTCAAGAAGAAAATCCTGAGCAGGAGAGGAACTTCGTCTGTGCTCTTTCCCATGTGTGAAATATCTCGTCAATCAAGAGACAACGCTTCCGCCATTGTGAGTTTTACGGCAATCCGTATTCTAGGTATACTACGGTAGAGGAAAGCACTAGCGCATGTCCTGAATGATTGCGGGACTTCGAGTAAATGCAGGTCCGAATACAAGGCAGTCGTGACATTAATGGAAGGATCAGAGAACATGTAGATCATATATGTAGATCATGTTTTGACCATTTTGAATCTGATCGGGACGAAGTAGTCAGTGAGAGAGATGCCTCTACAGACACAGAAACATCTCTAGTTGTGTATGGACCGATAACCCGTCAATCTGAATGTGTGTGTGTGTGTGTGTGTGATGATCTCTCTCTCTCTCTCTCTATATATATATATACATATGTGTATATGTACAGTATGTATATGTATGGATGTAGCCTATATGTGTGTGTTTGTGTGTATAAACGTGTGTGTGTGTGTGTGTGCGTGTGTGTGTGTGTGTCTGTCTGTTCTGTTTATTGAATGCAATTTCAGTTATTCATATAATTATTTACAGGTGAAATAATTTGACATTTGAATGTATTTTTAGGAAAATGCACTACTTTTAAAATGCATTTTCTCAGTTTTGGCCAAGATATTTATTATTTCTGATGAAACCTATGTGCATTCAAAGGGGTGATAAAAACATGAACACATGAAGATAGAATAAAATAGTTTTTAATTAAAATCAGAGGCTTGGTTCTTTATTTTGATATATAATATATTCATATATTCATGAAAATATTCTGATTCCAATCAAATTTAGGTGAAAATCATCAAAAATGCTGGCGGTATTCAGCTTTTTAAAACGCTGGCGGGGAAAGAGTTAAAAGAGACAACATCTGTTATGTGTGGACTTAGTTTGATTTTGCAAAATCTGACAGCCGAGCAGAAAAAGGTGATTTGCAAACTGTGTCATGCTAATGTACTCACTATGTGACATTTATATTTTCACATTTAAGTTTTCTTTCCTGTTATTTACTTGAGATATATTTTATCCCAGCGAAAGGATATTACTTGAGAAAAGTTTACAATAATAAGTTCTATGTCCACATCAGCTGCCAAAATGTGACATACAGTGGGTATTGTTCATATAAAGTCATATTTTGTTTACCATATTTATAAGGTTAAAAATAAAATACAAAATAATCAAATAAGATCAAGTCCTTTTCTTTTATTAAATATTCAAGCTTATTTATTATATAAAGCCCTTTTGTTTTCTGTCTTCTACCTATATAAAAAACTATATCGTGAAAGATATCGTTACCGTGAAATAAAATTTCTCATACCGTGAAATAAAATTTTGGTCATACCGCCCAGCCCTAATACCTTATATATCTCAGTAATTACATATATACAATAATTACAATAAAAACAGCTCTCACTCAAAGCTAGAAACTTGGAATATGTCATATAAACTACTTTTAAAGGGCTTGACATTCCCTAATTTTTCCTTTCATGTACCATAAATGAAAATCAAGCAGATTTTGAATTTCAATCTGTTTAACACATCTGGAAAGTTCTTCTAATTAGATTATAGTACAAACCCAGAGCCACACTTAGGAATGAGATCAATGAGACTGAATTATAACATGCAGATGAATTTGAATTAATTAGCGATCAAAGGCAGAGAAACACGCCAAGAAACAAACTGCTTTTATTTTTCCACCTTTGATAGGTACAGATGAGAGAACATGAAATAAGAGAAAAAAGAGGGGACTGTGATTGCAAAAAGATGTGAATTTTAATTTGGCTCAACTATTCCTTTAATATCTAATGTCCAATTGCAGAAGTGGTAGATCAAGACCATCTAATCAAACTGTAACCTTTAAGAGGTTACCATAACAGACAAGCAGGACTCTCTGTTGGGAGCCACACAAGGCTAAATATGCTCACTGATTACCATCACCCAATAACGGCTTCACAGTAGGAGGGTTTTGTGTAGGTAGGTGCACATCTCTGGAGAGGAATTCAACTGAAGAACCACCTCCAGACTGCCATGAATAAAACCTCCCCAGACTAAAAGGGGTACGCGAGTGCTTGCTTTTTAATTCTTTTGCAGATCGCCCCTCAATTTGGACTTTTTTTTTTTTTTTATGAACCACAAAGGCTTTTGAGAATCACAAGTCTTTTTGGCAGAAGTACTTTGGCTAAAGCTCTCAAGAATCGCCCATCATTGCTGGCATTCACAAACAGCAGGCACCTGACTAGTGGGTGGTGAAAAAAAAAGCTAGAACAGTAAAAGCTTGGCTCTGTTACGATCCCTCATGCATCCTAAGTGGTGTGATGATAATAGTCCGACAGATTTTAATCAATTGCTCAACAAACAGTAATGTATAGCTGCCCAGTGATGGCATGAACTTCAAACCACAGCTTCTCAAAGCATATTTGAAGAGCATGAGCTCCAGCAGGATTTCAGAGACATGCATACATACATAAATATGTAGCACACTTGCCTGCTTAACTTTGCACGAGTATAGTCAGGGGATGGATGATATATTAATATCTCATCCATCATCAGCTGATATTAGACATTTTTAAATTTATCAGTATTGGTTGATATTGTATATTTAGTTGTGATATGTTCATTACATCATCTAATGCTCACTTAAAGGTAATCTTTAACAATCTTCATCTCGAAATTAAAATTTTTTATACTGTACATTATAATATTGTGATGCCTAAATTCACTTGTAGCATTTCTTTTACTTTACACAAAATAGTGTCAAATTTAAATATCAGCCTTAACATGAATATTTTTGTAACTGTTGCACTATGCAGCAATGCAGGGTTGCACGATATACCGGTACTATGGTAGTATCGCGACACTAAAGCTTAAAAATACCCACGGTGCCATTGTATTTTTTAAATCGTAGTATCGTCCATACGAAGTACCGCAAGATATGTTGTATGCACGGCAGGAACACTGTTTAAAACGTTCATTTGAACATGCATGCCAGCAGAAACATTACAAGTTGATTGCCAAATGTCTTTCTGCTGTTCTCTGTGTAGTACAGGCTGTGTATACGCTTTATATGGAATTGAGTGTTTCCCGACACTTCAGTTCAGTTTGCAATGAGAAGTTGCACTTGCACATTGTTGTTCATGCTGCAGTTTATCGGAAGAAAGGATCTGATTCAGACCATCTGATGCTATTTTAAAAAATATCAGCTCAAGCATCTTATTCAACATCATAATATCTTACAAGAAAGTATTCTCGCAGTTTTATTCATTTGATCACTTCTAGAACAGGTGTAATAGTTCGTTTCTGGAAGCATCTTTGCGATCACGAATGAAATTCCATTCATCAACATAGCGGCTTTGCACTTGGTTCTTATCAATCATATCAATCATTTTATGTATATATATATATATATATATATATATATATATATATATAATTTTTTTTTTTACATTTTAAATGAATATGTGTTTCATTATACATGCTGCTAACTTGGAAATTTCAAGATATGAGAGCAAAAATGCTCCTGACAGTTCAGCAATATGACACGAGCAAAAGTCAAGGGTGCTGTTCTTGTTTCGTTTCTGTGTTCCAATCCGAATCTGTGTTGGCTTGGGCAAATCACTTATTCACTAAGCCATTCATAAAAATAGTCATCTGATTCGCTCCTGAAAGATTCAGCCATTTTGAAAGACTCTTTTGAATGACTCAGTGATTCAATCATGAACACTTGCTGCCACCTGCTGGCGGTTTTAAGTTTCCCATCTAAAAGTAAGCATATTACATTATTTTCCAACATATTTCTATATTCAGAGTTTTGCATTTAAAACATTAATCTCATAACATATTTGTGCAATTATAGATACAGTCTAAATGTATAAATGCCACATCTAATGTCATTTCATGCAGCTTCTGTGCAGTGCTAAGATGAGTTTTTTTTAAATCATTTCATGGAAAACAATAGCCAGTCATTCATTCACAATGATGTTCAGAGAAAAATCTTGCCTGTTTTCATTTACATCTATTTATTCATGAAATTGATTCATTTTGTAGAACTGAATTTGAAATTAACAATACTGCATGGTATCGTGATACTTCAGCTGGTATCCACCTTATTTTTTCCGTTAGAGCGGGCACGGCCATTTGTAAATTTAATGTGTCTGGCTTCCGGTGTCATTCACTTCCAGCTATTTTTAGCTGTACAAAACAGCTCATTTTACTGCTTAATATTGCAAACTGCTGTGTCTTACCAAATTATTTTAAAGTCTTATCTTAATTATGAACACACTGGTTTGTAGTGCAAGCAGTTTTACCATTTACTTGTTATTGTTCTTGTTATTTCTCTACGGCGGCTAATGAACCGGAAGTCTCACACATTCACAGAAAACGGCTTACTTCTGTGTTGAAGAATAAGGTGGATAGTATTGTAAGACATTTTTATGGTATCGTGACAACCCTACAGCAATTTGCATTTTAATTCCGAAATGCTGAAAATTGTTTACACAAATAATATTACATCTCCAGTCCATGACAGCAAATGGATGCTACTCAAAAAAAATAAATAAAATAAAATAATTGTAAACTTTCAAAATTGGCAATTTTTATGTCAGCATATGCAATAATATTTTTAAAAAATATTTTAATTATAGAAATTACAGATTGTATGACTAATCATTTTACCATTTGCCCAAGTAGCCCAAGTAAAATGTTTTCTTTATGTAAAGAGGTTGCATTGATTTATTTCTGCTAATTTTCACTTTTTTTTTAAAAAAATTAATATCCATCATTTAGAAAGATAAAATACAAGATATAAACCATTTAAACTGTAGCATGTCAATTTCCCCGCCACTGACAGAATTTTCCAGCTTTTTGTGTTTTCACTGTTATATGGTGACTGAACATCTGAACGTCTCGATCAAAACACAGCAAAGAAGAAGCAGAAACAAGCGATCGCATATGTACGCAGACGCATATGTAAAATAACACAATCAAGCATTAAACAGTATATAAATCAAAACTGCCTAATGCTACTGAAAAAATGTCGACCCAGGAAGTGGTATAGGGCTGTGCAAGCTTTGGATGTGCTGATGGAAGCAATCTACTCCATCTATGTTTTGATCAACATTCTGAATCTGATCCAGAAGTAGTCTTTGACAAAAACACAATTTTTGTTGAAAATATTACTTTTTTTTAAATTTTTTTATGAAACTTACCCACATTCATGTGTTGATTAAAAAAAGAACGTATGAAGCTGGAATAAAACTAGGGATGCACCGAATGTTCGGCAACCGAAATTGCGATAAGCGAATAAGCGAAAAGACCGAATAAATTGTACCGAACAATGACGTGACGCAATCAAATAGAGGCGCGCACTAATGCAGCAAACACGTCTGCAGTGTGAAAGTATTTAAAACTGTCAGAGAAAGACGCAACAATCATTACAAGCACGACGCACCGACAAGCGAGAGACTGCTTAGCGCTGCATCTCATGTCTCCGATGAGAAGAGGAAGAGGTGGTTGCTGCTGGTTACTGTGATGATTGAAATCGCAAAATGGCCTCAAACGATTAGTAAATAAACTGCAAAATGTTATGTTTTCTAATACACGCACGAATTTCATGCATTCAAACAGCGCTTCACGAGCTCACGGCGCCAGGGTTCAAAGTCCAAAGCGAGGAAAATCTGCGCTAAAAGAGTTACTCGTCATTTGCTCAGTAACATTTTTATAATTTTTTTAAGACGTGACAATGTGATGTGCGACAAACATCTTCCCAAATTCGTAATGAGAATCATTTAAATATCTGCATGCTGTTGTCAACAAAAAAGAAGCACTAAGATCTTCCTGTGGGTTTCTGCCAAAATAAAATAAGAAAAAAAAGCAAAAAGAAAAAAAAAGCAACAACTCCATCAACATTCATAAATGTTAGTATTGTAATTTTACTGTTGTTCTGTAAAAAAAAAAAAAAAAATAAGACAATAATAATGATAACAATAATAACCCTACAACAGCTCTATACATTTATTATAACATTCACACAGTGTTCAAATTGGGATCTGTAATATATTCTAATGTTTTAAAGCAGTCTCTTCTGCTCAGCAAGGCTGCATTTATTTGTACAGTAAAAAATACATGCCTGATTCAAGAAGGGGGTCTCAAAAATGGCCAAAAAAAATATTATTTTAGTAACTTATTAATTTTAAGTTAAATTGTGTTTTGTTGGTATAATGTTGGTATAATGTTAAAAAATGTTCAGTGTTAAGTAAATATTTTTAAATTGTTGTTTTGTAATTGATTTTTTTTATTTGCAAAGCAGGACAAAACAGTAAAAAGCACATTTTGGCTATTTAATTTATGCAATGGTGAAAAAAAGGGCAAAATAGGCCTGCGGGGGAAAAAAAATGCGAAAAACCGTGTTCGGTATTCGGCCTTCGGCCCAGTGTTTCATTTTGTTCGGCTTCGGCCAAGAATTTTCATTTCGGTGCATCCCTAAATAAAACTTATTTTATTTTAAAGCAGAGGCTCTGTTCTTTCTATTACATGTACAGATGTTCATACAACAAAATATTCTGGAGGCCATTGCAATTTTTGTGAAAATGATCAAGAATGCTGGTGGTATCTGGCAACTTTATTAAAAAAAAATTTAAAAAAAAAACTTGGCGGGGAAAGAGTTAAAAAGGATATTTAAATAAATTTTGAACATGTGACTGACCACATGAGAAGCGCATTTCTAGGTTCGTAGGAACCCAAAACTCAAATACGTTTCATCACTGAGAAGCCATGCAAATGATTTTTTACAGACGTCCCCATGAGAAACAATTACCATCCGAATAGGGCTACTAAACGAGAACTCCATGCTGCATTGAACAGCCTCCTTGACAAACTATCCTCCATTTCTATTAGCTAATGGCAGTGGCTCATGGAGGAATTATGGGAACTGGCCTGCTGATGACCGTAAGCAGGTCATCTCGACTCGATCTTCCAAAGAAGCCCGTATTATCCGCTTCGATGATCTGGTTTATCAGGTGATCACCTCTGAACTATGGTAATTTAGCAAATAGAATGGAAAAAAGCCCTTTGTGCTTTTTATATCATTTTATATAGATGATACAGTCACAACAACACAAATTTAATCTTATCCAATCTTCTTCATATCAAACCCTGTAGTTCTCATCTATATAAAACCAATCTTTCAGCGGGGAGCAAAATGACTGACCCATCTGCTTTCCCAGCACCATCTGTGCCCAGGACAGCAAGCGCTTGAAGGAGTAAAAGATATCGTGAGAAATGCTGCTTGTCATCTTCGTGAGCTAACAGAGACGTCTACAAAGAGACAAGCGGGCTTGTTCCTTTCCTCTCGGCCTACATTTATCCTAACAAATACAGACAGCAGAGGAAAGGAAAAATTACCCACGCGAGTTTGATGCTACGTATCGGATTTGCCTCTGGGTTCCAGGCAGTAGAAAGTGGAACAACAAAGGCGAGCACGTAAAAAATTCAGATGGGGAAATGAAAGCAGCCCGTGTTTCAGCAATTCAGAAGCACTAGTTGGTAAGGAGAAGATTGCGGTAAAAACACAAATGGCTATTCAGAGTAATTTCACTTTTAAGGCGCAGCCACCTTGCCAGTAAAGGTGTTCTATAGGAAGCAGAATCGCATGAATGGAAATGTGTTTGGAGCAGGGGACTTAACTGAGCACTAATCAATCTTGAATATGCATAAACATGAGGTCTCAAGAGATGCCCCTAGTGAGAATTATATAGAGCTAATGAAGAGATCAGAGGAAGAGACACAATGATGATACAACCATAGAGATCTCTTGAATATAAGGGTCAAGGGCTTTGCTAAAGAACGCAACAGCAGCTCAATACATTCTATGACACTTTAGCATTTAATGCACATTAAGCGTTTGGATTTTTTTTTTTTTTTAAGATCTGTGAGGCTGCATTGATTTTACAGTAAAAATTAATAGTGTGAACATTACAAGTTAAAAGAACTGATTTCTATTTGAATATATTTTCAAAATATTATTTATTCCTGTGATGGCACAGCTAAATTTCCAGCAGCCATTACTTCAGTCTTCAGTGTCACGTTCCTTCAGAAATCATTCTAATATGCTGATTTGGTGCTCAAGAAACATTATTATTATCAGTGTTGAAAACAATTAAATATTTTTGTGGAAACTGTTTTTTTCCATCATCAAAGGATTCTTTGATGATTATTTTCAAAGTTCAAAAGAAAAGCATTTATTTGAAACAGAAATCTTTTGTAACAATTAAAAATGTTACAAAATTTTACTGTCACTTGACCAAATTAATGCATCTATGCTGAATGTAATTTCTTCTTCTTATTATTATTATCATTTTTTTACTTACCCCAATTTTGAATGAATTTTGAAGTGTATCCAGCATATTGGTTATTCATCATTTAAAAAAGGTTTTCCATCACTGATGATAATAATATTAGAGCACATTAGAATGCTTATTACAGCATATTAGTGATTTCTGAAGGATAATGTGAGACTAAAGACTAGAGTAATGGCTGCTAAAAATAAATTACATTTTAAAACAGACTAAAACAAATAACCATTCTTTTAAACTGTAATCACACTTGACAATACTGTTTTAATATTTTTTGATCAAATTAATGCAGCCTTGGTATGCATAAGAGACCTCTTTCCAAAACTTCTCAATTATTATAAAGTTAGCCCCGTAGTGTAGCTCTATCCTAAAGACTTTTAGGATCATATGGATCCCATTGTTAACCCAAAGGGTTGATGCCAAGGCTGCTGGGTTCTATCCCGCAGTAAGGGAGAGCTGCTGGAGCTCAGGGGCTTCTGGACTTGAATCTCTGCCATTCCCTTGTCTCTGCTCCCCGTTTCAATGCCGTTCTCCATGACAAAGCAGCCTTTTGTCGGCTCTCCACCAAAACAACGTGGATTTTGCCACTGCTCTTGACTTCTGAACTCAATTCCTCTCCTCTGCAAAAGTAATCAAAACTGCCTCCGTGCCAGAAGGGTGTAACGGTCCTCCAAACTCAGCTGATACAAGCGAGCAAATGCTAAGGAAAACAACACTGCCGCAATGCCTGAAAGCAGCAGGCTGCTCTGTGAACTTCTCACGGGTTGTGATGCATATAATCCATGTCTTACAAATAAAATTTTTCTGCAGAGGCGAGGAGCTCAGGCACTCTCGCATTTGATTGAGATTACGAATGTGCGCTTTTGTCGCTGACCTTTCCAGACATGCTCAAGATAATTTAATTCTTCACAGTCTCAGAGATGTGTAAACAATGATGCAACTTCATGGAGCAAATATAACTAGAATATGTGGCAATGCAAGATGCTGTTGTTGCCAGGGCATAGTTAGTTATGCAGTTGCTAAGCTGTTCTGATTTGCTGTGGCACTGCTGTCATAACTGGGCTTACTAGGCCAAATAAATAAATAAGTAATTAAATAAATAAATCCACCCCAAGTCTCTATGATGTTTTGATCTCAAGAGCTTTGTTCCGTCCTTCTACACACACACACACACACACACACACACATATGCACATACATGCATATACATATATATTATATATAGATACTGTAGTGTATATATATATATATATATATGTGTGTGTGTGTGTGTGTGTGTGTGTATGTATGTAAAATAAATAAATAAAAAAATAAATAAAAATAAAATAATTTAAATATATTTTATAAACTGATCCACCATAAATTACATAAAAAAGTATATAAAATATACATTTTAACAAACAAATTATAACTAAGCAGTAGCAGTAAACGAAGGATTTTTAACTACACTACCGTTCAGAAGTGTGGGGGTTGATAATATTTTTAATGATTTTTTTTTTTAAATTTTAAGTAAAATTTTCAGCACCATTACTCCAGGCTTCAGTGTCACATGATCCTTCAGAAATCATTCTAATATGCTGATTTGATGCTAATTTTGTAACATAACATCTGTACTGTCATTTTTGATTAATTTAATACATCCTTGCTAAAAAGTATTACTAAACCCAAACTTTTCATCTATAAGGTATGATCGCAAAGCACATGATGAATATGTAAGTTATGTAATTAAAACATGTAAAAGCTGACATCAGCTATAAACACAGATGAGGCAGCTGTATAAATGTTCTTCTGTATAAATGTTGGTTGGAGGTCCATTTAACAACGTGAAGATAGGGCTGGGCAATATATCGAACGATATGATCATGCGCATCTTGTCAGTAAAGCCGGTTCCTTGATTAGCGGTAAATCTCCATCACCTGCTTTCAAATGGAGTGGCATTTAATACACAGAGCCGTAGATCACTGACAAGCTACGCAATATCGCGTTCATTATCGCAGATGAATCGCCTTCGATAATGAACGCGATATTGCGTAGCTTGTCAGTGATCTACGGCTCTGTGTATTAAATGCCACTCCATTTGAAAGCAGGTGATAGAGATTTACCGCTAATCAAGGAACCGGCTTTACTGACAAGATGCGCATGATCATATCGTTCAATATATCGCCCAGCCCTACGTGAAGATCAGTCTCAGCACACATTCAACAGTGAATAACCCCTGTACCCCACCGCACCTGAGGCCTGATGAAAATAAATGTATTGAAAAAAAATCTACACTGATGCCTAAATACAGTAAAGCAAACGTAAAACAGGGACAAAAGGCAGTAGCTGCCTGAAGGAAAAGCAAAACAACACCGTAGCTCCGCCAAAGCATGACCTAATGACATTTCATCAGTCTTCCATTTACAAAGACTGATGCATTCAATTTTTAATACCTTTTCACATACACAAAAACATGTTCAGACAAGAGAGAGACAAATAATAGCCTTACAAGACTTTAAAGGTGACATATCATGAAAATCTGACTTTTCCAGGTTTTAAGTGTTATAATCGGGTCCCAGGTGCATCTACCAACCAAGGAAACGTGAAAAAGATTAACCCAGTCTCTTTGTCTTGGTAAACCTTTTTCTGCAAGCGTCTGAAAAACGAGCGCGTCTGATCATGCTCCCTTAGTGACGTTGCAAAGGGATCTCATTATAATATTACTGCCCCTTAATCTGTAAGTTTCCACCCACGGCGCCGTCATTTTGATTTTGCAAGCGACAACGGTGTACCAGTTCTAATGCCATGGCGAAAGTTTGAGCAAAACATGCTAACTGTTCTGCCTTTAGCTGCACAGACGATCACAGAACACTGTTTACAGTCCCAGCCTCAGAGGAGACAACAGAGCAATGGATTTATTGATTTATTGATATTTATATATTGCTGCTGCCACACAGATCTAAAAATAAACATGCGATTTAGTTCCCAGCTGTTTACGGACATAACCGACTGTTTTTGTGACTCACGCATGTTTTTAACGTAAACTTGTGTGTGAATGAGAACTTACTTAGTACTCACATGTTGTGACAGCTGCTTTCTGTCTGTGTGCTTCAGATTACGCATGATTTCAGCGCAATAAACATGATAATCAGAACCAAAACAGATGTTTTTAGCAGTTACGAGCTGTAACGGCACAGCTCTCTTCTGGAAAAGGGGGCGGGGAGCAGCAGCTCATTTGCATTTAAAGACACATGCTCTAATATAGAGTGTTTCTGCTGCCACTCAAAATAGGCATTTCAAAATGATATAATAAGTGATCTGTGGGATATTTTGAGCTGAAACTTCACAGTTACATTCTGGGGACCCCTGAGACTTATATTACATATTGTAAAAAAGGGGCATAATATGTCACCTTTAAGAGAAGTGTGGAAGCCCAGCCTGGTGTCCTGATATTTAAAAACTCTGTTTACCTGTCAGTTTTGACAAGAGTGCCAAACTCCAACTAAAAACAACAATATAACAAACTCTGCAGCAAACACTCCATGATGCCAAGAAGGTGCACATGGTCGCCACAACATTGCAATGTAGATGCTTTTCTGTTTTAAATACAGGAAACCATTTAGACAACCCTTGTAATTATTAAAACTGTAAAGATTTAATAATTGTTTTCATTCCATGAGAACAGGGAAGTCCACTCTACAACTATAACAATAACACCACAGAGGAACAATATTTTTGGAATCACTTTCAGAATGATTTTTCCAGCTGATAAACACTAAAAACACTGGCAGCCAATCAAATTCTACCCGAAGCTCGAGCATATAAGGCAGCAGATGGCATAATTGCAACATGCACGTATAATAAACAGTATGTTATTGTGCAGTGTTGTGGATGCTAATATAGTTATTGTTTTTTGTGAGAATGGGCCTTAAGGCCACTGTACTTTTCACTGATTTTTTTTTTTATTTTTTTTTTATGTAAACATGCTGGAAGGACACATTTAGATTTAAAATTACATTGCATTAAAGGTACACATTTACATTTTATCAGTTCGTGCTTTCCCTGGGAATCAAACCCATGACCTTGGCGCTGCTGGTGCCACGCTCCACTGTTTAAACTACAGGAAAGCCCGGAGAAAAAAAATTATACTCACCGTTAAAGAAAAAATGGATATTGACCATTGTGTTGCATCTTATGTCATTTGCAGCGTCACACACGACAAGTTCTAAAAATGCAGAGCTCAAATTAAAAGCTTGCTGTTTTTTTTTTTCCCACTACCCTGTTTTTTTTTTTTTTTTTTTTTTAACAGCATTCTGTATGAATGGCTCCTAAAACTCAATTATAGTAAATTAGTCACTTAAATTAATTATTTAATAACACTGTCAAATGTAAAATGCAGCAAAGCTCAAAATGAATATCAATTTTTATACAGTACACTTGTAGCATTACATTTCATATTATAGTTCACTTGTAGCATTTGAAACAACGGATGTTAGTTGTTTATTTTTAATTTAGAAAAAGTGTTTAAATACATTTATTAAAAATTAAATATATTAATTATAAAAAAATACAAATGAAATAGTATTTATATTGAAATAAAATTGTAATTTTAATTTAGGTCAAATTGTAATATCAGTGCACTGTTATATGATTTTTTTTTGCAAATATTTTAAAACATGCAAATGCAAACCAAGATGAAACACCAAGACACAAATACAAAATTTCCAAAATGCTTTTTTAAAAAAAAAAACTAACAAAACAAAAGGAAGGAGAGAAAGAAAAGGGCATTTAAGTTGGATACAGGTTTTAGTCTGCAATGTGTGTATGATAGAAAGACACAAATCATTTTTTGTTGTTATTTAAAAAGTCATGTGACTGCCTCAAGTCATAAGAATGAACAATCTGTTCAGAGAAGTAATATATTTGAACAAATATTATTGCATACCATCTCAATTGTTGACCTGTGATTCATTGAACACTTAGAAATACAAGATCTCATTCATGTCTGTAGCACAAATGGTGCAGGATGAGTTATGTGCTAACATTAAATATTTAGATTTAGGGGTTTTGAAAAACCATAATCCCATGTATGAGCAATAGCGCCGTAGCAAACAGCACTAATGAGTCATTGTTATACCTGGCTCTGGTGAATGAGGTTCATTCATTTATCGGGTCGGATGTTAAACACAGCTGAGATTGTTTAGCTGGTATCAGTGATGATTACAGATGCTGTGGTAATAGCGCTGCCGTCAGCAGAGCCCACCTGCAGCGGCACCACTGCACAGTTCACGCCTGCTGGATTACAGGATCACGCACAGATTAAAGCTTTCGTGGCTCCAATGCGTTTTCGCAATCGGACTGCGCTGAGAAACCATGAGCGGGCAGGTGTGCTGGAAACGTTGCAGCTTTCTCAGCTCAGTGCATTTGATACTATATTCCTCTCTGCGTGTTGCTGTTTACAGGCTTGAAACAAAGACGCTCCGGCATCCAAGCGTTACCGCTGCTGCCAGAGGAGCAAAGCCTTCCTGGAGCAAAGCCTTCCTGGAGCCCTGCCAAAGACAAGTGTGACCGGATCAGAGAACGCAAGCAGATGCCAACACAACTACATGCTCACACTCCTCACGATACAGGTGTCAGCTCATCAGCAAGAAACACAAAAATCCCATTTACTTGCAGGTTTGTTTTGGTTTGTTTCCGCTGATGGAAACAAGGTCGGGATGCGGCTGTCTGTAAAGATCCTTCATTTCAGACGACAGTCGTGGCCATTTTACCAGACCCCAGCCTACAACCAGCAGCTTATAAAAATTCAGAGCAAGAGCAGTTGTTTTTCCTTCCAAATGCTGTCCATCTGTCAGGAAATGTGCAGGCCTTCTTAAGACAAATTTAACCCAGCATGGGCTGGTTACTGAGAATCTTGTCTGATCTTTCCAAATGAACTCAATCTGCAAGCTTGTTGGAGTGGGGAAGGAAAAAAACTTGGCACAATTTAAGAGGAACTTGTATGGAAAAGTTAATACATCTCAGACATGAAAATGGGTTTAAGCAATTTCATCAAGAAATGTCAAATAGCAACAACTATTTCGCACTGTATTAAAGGGATAGTTCAGCCAAAAATGAAAATTCTGTCATCTACTCTCCTCATGTCATTCCAAACCAGTATGACTTCCTTTCTTCTATGAAACACAAAAGAAGATATTTAAAATGTTTCAATTGTTTTTGATCACTGAAAGTCAATGAGGTCAAAACAACAATAAAAGCCATTGACTTTCTTTGTATGAGGAGAAAAAACATATTTCAAAATGGCTTCTTTGGTGTTCCACAGAAGAAAGAATTTGTATGTTCATGCTTCTCTGCTGTCAGTTATTGGTGACATGACATGCAAGTAATTAGATCAAATAAGTAGGGTAAGTAAGTAGGGTTGGGTATCGTTTGGGTTTTATACAATACAGGAGCCAAATCGATACTTTTAAAAGTTTTTTAATACTTTTTCAATACTTTTATCATCAAAATAGTGGTACTCTCATGGTACTCTCGTGAACGCGCATCGAAGATGTTGGAAGAGAAGAAGTTGTTGAATAGATCTGTTATTTTTGCTTTCTTTGCACATAAAAAGTATTCTCGTAGCTTCGTAAAATTAAGGTTGAACCACAGATGTCACGTCACATGGACTATTTTAGCAATGTCCTTACTACCTTTCTGGGCCTTGAAAGTGGTAGTTGCATTGCTGTCTATGCAGGGTCAGAAAGCTAAAAAAAATCTCAATTTGTGTTCCAAAGATGAACAAAGATCTTACAGGTTTGGAGCGACATGAGGGTGAGTAATTATTGACAGAATTTTCATTTTTGGGTGAACTATCCCTTAAACTTAAACTGATTAAAGACTGAAAAAAGGTCCTTTTTGTTAGCTTAGATCTTGACTCAAGTTTGTTTATTTCCATCTCAGGGCATTGTGGACCAAATGTGGATCTGACCTCCAGGCATCATCATAGCAACACTGCCACCTATTAATGAAGCGGAGTGTCTCAGGCATGCCAAAAGATAAGCGGCCAGTTGCTGATGTACCCCTGCTCGGATGACGAGAAGTCTATACTGGGTCGAAGCGAACACAAACACTGGCGTGTTGACGGAGAGGCGAAGCGACAGCTTGCTCGGTGTTACGTTCCAGCAGGAAGAGAGCAGGGGGAGATCGCGCCAGGCAAAAATTTTGCCAACGCCCCGGCGAAGAAGACAAATTGTTATGCAGTGCCCCGATCTGGCACGCTCCTCCTGGAGATTAATTACTCTTCCCTGCACGTCCAACAGAATCAGCGTCGGAGGGGACGTGGGGGCTGGCAGAGAGGGCAGAGGACGACACAGGTGGGGAGCACTCTGCAGGACCGTCCCCTTAACTCCTTGAACAGGATGACAAGGTACATGAAATCCAACCATGTACCTGGATGTATAAACAAGCGTGTGGGATACTATAGCACTAGAGCTGGTGAAATGCTAAGTAGTAGCTAAAGTGAGGGAGGAAAGCATGATTTAAGGGTGTATGCGAGAATTCATTTCAGGGTGGAGCGATAATTTGTGTTAGTGGGAGTAGAGATAATGAGGTTTTTTGAAACCCAAGCCAGGATTTGATCACACTCGAGTGCTCTTCTGGGGCCTCCACAAATCACTCGGGCTCTGACTGGTGTTTTTCACATCTCATTTTCTAAGTTCCACCACCCCAATGTCACTAGGGTTGAATGAGGCAACATCAGCGCATAAAACATGGGGACCTGACTGCTATTGCGCATTGCTTTCTCTCTGACTGGATCAGGCTTAACCAACGAAAAGCCATCCTCTCTGTGATATACTACAGATTAGACTCGAAAGATTAGTCCGACCCCACAATTATGCTCACGTTTAATGGATCCTAAAAGACTGTAGGACCTTTAAATGATAAGAAGGCTTATGAAAAGAAAATTAAGGATAATTCCGGGACTCAGAGGAAAAATAAATGCCTTTACCTCGCCTCTCTTCAACATTAAAAGATTAGCAGTGGAAAAACAGCTGGTTGAGTTTCTGCTAAGTGTCCATTATTTTGATAATACCACCGTAGCAGAGCAATAGAGTTAATTGCTTGTATAACATGCATCTGAAACGTATCAGCATTAGATTTAGAGAGAATCCCAGACGTTTGAATGCCATTAAGAATGATTGCGTTACAGAGCCACCAGCGAGCTTCTCAGCTGTTGGCTGCAGGCGCTGTCGTGATGCTGCACAACAACGGTGACGCTGCAGTGTAGCGAATGGCATTATGGTGCAGACTTCCCACAGTGCAAAAGAGAGTGGAAAATGAATATTATATGAAAGGAATTCTTTGTGGTCCTAAATAGCTGTTTTCATGCAACCAAATAGTCTGTTAGTTACTGGCTCAATTGGACTGAGCTTTATCCGAGTGAAATTTCGTTCAGACTATAAGGGGTGGTGTAGACCTGAAATAATCTGATCAATAAGAAAAAAATTAAGCATGTAAATGCTTGAATTTGACCTTTTTTCTCAATCAGTTTAAAAAACATCTAGTGCACATGTGCAGTGCAGTCATGCATATGTTTACATACATTTTACGCATTATGGATGTGCATGGATGTTTATTTACATCTTACAAACTAGTAGGTGGAGAAGCCTGAATATTTAATAAATGTTCGTTAAAAAAATCTCTTCTGACATATACGTTAGTTTTCTTTTTAGATATGTCATCAAGACAAATACAATCATATTCATTTGTGACAATTTTTTGAGAACGTGCAAGTTAAGATTTGACATGGTCGCATTTGTGCGAGTGCATGGTCTGCGCTGCTCCAAACCGTCTGCTGGAGGATTTGGTCTTCAAGCTAAAGTAAAGTAAAAGACCGCTTCTTAAACCAGAGAAGGTGAACATGTTGGTATTCTTGTGGAAAAAAGCATGCAAGCACTGTCACCGACAGCCAGTTTAGTTTTACTGTTCTTTTTGCTTTCATTTTGAAAAGCTTGTTATCTTTGCTGTTTACCTCACGTTACGCTATGGAGACTCTTTCATTTTTTTTTTTTTTATTGATTTGATTCCTCAGTGTTTGCTAAACATTCTGTAATTTATTAGTCGGTATATAATACAGCATGCGGTGTATGCCATGATCGTCTTATTCGTTTTTGTTAATAAATGTTATGTAAGCTAGTTTGTCATTATAGCCTACTGTTTTATTGTTGTGCATTTTATTTAAGAATAACAATGAATCCATCTTTTGTTTTAGTCTTAAAAAGTGAAAGGTGTATAGATGTAAGCTAAACAGACAATTATATCTTCTTGTAAAACATGACAAGATCGTGAATTCGAACTCCTGTTCACAAAATTCATATCACAAATAATACTACTGATGAAAAAGAACGTGTTGAATGTTAATCACTTTCGTTACCATATAACTATAAACTATGATAAAAGTTCATCAGCATGCACTGATTAATCCCATGTTGTAGCGCAAAAAGATGTGACCAAATTATGTGCTCCTGCGACCAACTGAGAAAGTCAGTTGCAAAAGAGCACCAGTGGGTAGAATGAATCTAGAGCCCTGATACTTATTAGTTCTTGTGACATTGATTTTAATAATAATTTTGTAGAAAAATTAAAACCAACATCACAGAAAAAATAAAGCATTCCATAGAGCCCTGTTATTGCAAAAAATTAATACATTATTCAATTATAAAAGTTATGAATTCAATTCATTAGACATGCTTTTTAATTATTAAAATGTAATTAAACCATTAAAACATGAAGAAAATTTAAAATGGTAAACACTGATTTGGTGGGGGGGGGGCGATTTCCATTAAACTTGTTATAAATTGTTGTAAAATTGTATGATTTTGATTAATTAGACTTGCCTTTTGTTTACTTAAATTTAAATTAGCCATTAAAATGCAATCCAAAAAAAGCTCAACAACTCAAGCTAGATAAAATATAATGAAAAAAATGGGTATTTGGGAAAAAATAAAACAGAATTTGAAAAAGAATAAAAAAGAAAAATAATGGATTTCATAGGGCCCAATAAAGTCACACATTTATTTTCAGGGCATAAAGTAATGGATAGCGAGCTGGACTTGTAACCCGAAGGTTGTGGGTTCGAGTCTCAGGTCCGGCAGGGATTGTAGGTGGGGAGAGTGAATAACCAGCACTCTCTCCACCCTCAATACCACGACTGAGGTGAGACC
>JAFVLL020003252.1:0-14708 GCA_021397915.2 Tor tambroides | reverse complement strand
AGTTTTGGCCATTTGCAATCCATATTAAGCACCCGCGGCAATATTTCAATCATAAACAGTGCGACAAAACGTTGTAAAAACACTTAAAGTGCCTTTTAAAACTAATATTAAAAGATCAAATTCAGTAATCACCATATTAATGATGCATAGTTTACATAGGCAAGCAGATGAGGCCGGAATATGAACGCAGTCCGCTTAACGGTTCAGTGTTTTCCTTCTAATGGTTTTCTATGGGAAACCATTTAATGTGAAACTTTGCACATTGTGTTTATATTCTGGCTTCATCTTCTTGCCTGTACAAAATATACACCGTCAATAAGGTGTCCACTGAATCTCGCCTTTTAATATCTGCGTTTTACTACATTATTACCTGATGCAATCTGCGTAAAAAAAGCTGGCGGTCAGTGGAGCAAAGCTTCGTTTTGCCCACCAGGTGGGCGTTCCTATGAGGGTGTGACGTCACATGAAAACTATTAATAGGAAATCACTGGAGACGTGAAAGGGAGTAAAGAAAATCGCTGGAGACTTGAAGAGTATAGGAGATTGCTGGAGACTTGAAGAAGGAGAGTATTAGAGATCCCTGGGGACTCAGAGTTTAGTATAGGAGATCAGTGGAGTCTTGAAGGAGAGTATAGGAAATCACTGGAGACACAGAAGTGAGTAAAGGAGATCAGTGGAGACTTGGAATGGAACAGGTAAGACTTTGATGAAGATAAAACGGACAGACCTGTACTGCATTAGCAGAAAGTCTAAGTATTCTTCAAATTATAATTCTAGAAGTATTTTCATGCCATGACCGCACGGGCAGAAACATTTTATGACGTAATAATGATGTGCACTTACTAGGCCATCTCGTTCTAGCGTTTAATGCTGAGAAAAGACTTGACTGAACTAGGAAGGGCACATCCTCACTGGATGCTTCCTAATATAAATTGATGCTTATTTTTAAGTACAAATGCGCAGTGCTCCCTCTTTTGTGAATTTAATTAGAGATGAAAAAATTACATATCAATTTGTGTTATATTAATTCTCACATAGCAGTGTGTTTTAGTCCAGAATTCAGTGAAACACGCAGCAGTAGCGTCCTCCTGTCAGTGAGTGGCGCTGTGACAAACATACTCCTCCCGCGCTCTCTCTCATCCGCCGCAAACATGGCAGACGAGGTGGATGTTGTTGACATCGAGGGAGATGAATGTGATGAAAGAGTCGGGTAGGAGATCATTCTCTCATTTTCCGCTGTCTGGGGAATATTATGCACTTCTGCTTTGATACATTTGAGTTCATAGATGAGCAGAAGTGAGACAGGAGCGATAGAAAAACGACTGATAGGATTAATATGAACTTCTCTAGTTATGAACACAGTTAACGTTACACTATTTTAACATCAGCTAGGAAACGAGTTTGATATAATTACTTGCTACCAAGATAGTACATACTATCGAACAGTTATCGAATCATTATATAGCACGATCTATTCAGCAGTAACTGTAGTGGCACATCACTCACATCAATGTACTTTACAACCCTTCTTTACAGAAATATTCCAGCTTCAGTACAAAACAAAAAATGCTGACGCTTATTAAAGAAAATAATGTAAACTAACCGTATATGTGCAACGTTATATTCCTTTTTTACTGCTGTGCTGACGATGTAAATCCAGTCATTTTCACATGGATACTGGAAACGGACTGTTTGTTTACATGGAGTAAATAATGCATAGCTGCTTGCAACTAACTCTAAATCAAAGCCCTATTAAGTACATGTTGTTAATTAATATTACTCAGTACGTAAATGTACAGTTACACTTGTAACAAGGACACTGTAAAATAAACCGAAAAATCACTACAGGAATTACAAATGTAGATATGTTACATTATCAGAAGTGCATCCAAGAACAGCAGTCCCACATGTAGAATAACACACATTTTGTAAAGAATCAAACAAAAATATGTGCTTTTAAATCCTCTGTAATTATGTACTCCATAGTTGTCTTTTGTAAATTAATTTATATATAATTAATCTTTATTATTTGTCTGCTGTCTTAAAAGGGACCTGAACAGTGCTGAGATTCTCCAGGATCAATATTTACAGTCTGCTTGGAAGACAAACAGCAGTATACTGGTAAAGTAATATGGACTTTAAGGGTTAGCTCACCCTAAAATGCTAACTGTTTTAACACTCTATGTAAAGATACTCTGAAAATGGATATGATGTGTTGTTGTTATTGTGTGTGTTCAGCCATGGACGCTGGACAGCTCCATCAGCGATGAGAACAGACAGGCCATTGAGAGCATGCTGCTGGAGGAACAGTATCCTTCATTCTTCTCACGCCACAGTGATTAATTCTCATTTTGTTCATGTTTGGTTTTCACATCCCATAATTCACAATGGATGTGATGTGATCATTCATTAAAAGCATTGTTTTTCTTAAAAGAAAAGGTATTATTTTGCCAGTAAAACAGCTCCAAAGGTGGCATGGACCAATGAGAAGACTAAAGTCAAAAAGTGAGCTTCCTTCTTTTATCCCTTTATGTTCATGAATATGTAAATACCTACACAACTGTTCAAAATTTTGGTGTAAGATTTTTTTTAATACTAATAATCCAGCAAGAACACACAAAAATGATCAAAAATGATAGTAAAGACTTTAACATTGTTACAGATGTTTTCTTTTTGAAAATTCAGTGTTTCTGTCACAGGAATAAATTACAAATTAATACACATTAAAACAGAAAAATATTATTTTAAATTCTAATAATATTTCGCAATATGTCTGTTTTGCTGTAGTTTTGATCAAATAGCCTTGGTGAACATAAGAGACTTCTTTAAAAAAAAAAGTATAAATCTTACCGACCCCAAACTTTTCAGTGTTTGTGTGTGTGTGTGTGTGTGTGTATATATATATATATATATATATATATATATATATATATATATATGTATATGTGTAAGTATAGTAATTCATTCAGAATATCTTTGTAGGGCATTGGTGAAGAGTTCTGGAGCGCAAACTCGTTGGGTTGAAGAGGAGAAAGATCTCTTTGAGAAAGGACTGGTATGTTTTCTGAACACAGAAAACAGTGCTGTCTCTCATATAAGGAATTAAATTGTATTTTGTTTTTTTATGGTTTCTAGGCTCAGTTTGGCCGCAGGTGGACAAAGATCGCCAAACTAATCGGCACTAGGACAGTTCTACAGGTGAAGAGCTATGCTAGGCAGTACTTCAAAAATAAGGTATGACTTTACCCCATTTCCACATTATCATATGAAAATACATACGCTTTTGCTTCAGATGTGTGTAGTGCTTTAAAATTAATTCATATATAAGGCAATAATTATAAATATAAACATCCAAGGGGTATTTTTAAAATCTTAATAAAAAAAATATTTATTGGATTATGTTTGTTTATTTTTATTTTTTTTTAAATACATGATATATTTTCTTTAGACCTTAAAAAATATATTGCCACCTCTTCATTTGTTCATAATTTTTGGGGTCACTAATGAACAGTTGACCACCTGAACTAATTTAGCATTTTATGATATTTATATGATATTTTTAATTGTAATGATAATATATATTTTAAGAGACTTATTATGGGTCTACCATTATGGCCTTCCTGCCACATGACAGTAAAATGACTTCCTGCATGTTGGTTATACCATTGTGACTTGACTGATTTGACTGAATTTGACAAAAACTATCAATTCTTGTTTTAGTGATAAATAATAAATTACATAGTAATAAAAAAATAATAATAGTAATTAGGGGTCGACCGATTATCGGCGCCGATATTAAGCATTTTTATGCTTATCGGTATCGGTCATTTTCAAAACCGATGTGCCGATAAAATAATTTTGAAACGCGCTATTTGGCTCTGATGCAGCCTGTCTGAACTCACCACTCTGTGGCCTAGAGCAGTCTCCGCCCACTGCGCATCTGATTTGTTTGGAGTCACGAGTCCGACCAATCAACGTGGAAGACTAAAGGCACTCTCACACCAAAAGCGCTTGCCAACTGGAGCTGCTTCAGTGATCACGCATCAGTTGTCTCTCAAAGGCAGAAGACATTGCTCAAGTTGCAATAAATCACAATCCACTACACTGAAGTTTCAAAACACCTCAATATTATCTATTTATGGTTTCCGCGATTGGGAAAACGCGGACGGAATCGCGGAATCCAGTCATAAATGGAATTTACTGTATAACGCGGAGTCAAAGTTTGGACGAATTAATCAAATGTAGGTTAGTACACTTAAATCGACTCGCCCTATGGACTAGTATCTGTAAACATTAAGCTGCAAAAAGACTATTTAAATATGAATTCTGCATGTGCTGCGTGTCTCTGTATATGTGAATGGCACAGACGCGCGGTTTTGATTACACACACACACACACACTGAAGTGCGCGACGCTCGCGGTGTTTTCAGCATCTGCCTTCTCACTAAATGAGGACATAAATACATGAACAACATCCCCAGAACTGCTCTAAGAGTTACTTCATGAGCATTTGACCGTTTCATTTGAGTAAAACGATCGTCATATCATATACATAGGCTACAGAAACTTAAGAGGTCCTCATGGCAACCCGTCAAAATAAAAGTTCGGTTTATCTACTAATACTACTACAATTATTACAACTTTTGTTTAAAAGAATAATCACACAATACGCTATTTCATCCATGTTTTAATTTTAATAGTAAACCCATTTGTTTGCCAAAAAATAGAGTTTAACTCTTATTTGATTAAAAGATAAATGAAATTCATGTTTTATGCCTTCATTTGCACTGTACTGTACATTAAAACTAATGGAAATTACTGTCACATAGGCCAAGATTAAGACACTGTCACATAGGCCAAGATTAGATGACAGAAATTGTGACATTTCAATAGGAACCAAGTGAACCAAGTGTGCCTATAACAGGCTATTAGTGTTATAGTTTCATTAAAATAGTTGCGGTCTTCTTCGCAACTTCTACAATGGCGCTATGAAGACAATTAAATTATTTACACTTATTATATACATTGTGCTTTTTAATTTAATCAATTGATATGCATTAGATTATGAATTGAATAGTCACCTCTTGTAGGTTATGATATAGTCATCAGAAAATAATTAATGAAGAATTATGAGAGGTTATGCTATTACACATACATTTCTAACATGTAAATTATTGAAAGCAAATACTTACATTTCCCCAAGCTGTTTAGCTGTAGTACAGTATTTATAGGCTTAATCATGAAGCATACAGTGGCCCCACTTTTAACTCTCTCTTTATATTACCCTTATTGTAGATGGATGCATGGAGGAAAACAAGAGTAAGAAGTGCAACCAACACCAGGGAAGGCAGTTTTTGTCAGAGCCCTTGTTATTCTTAATTTTGAAATGAATTTTAATTTTTACACCAGACAAAAATATCGGTTATCGGTCTACTTGGTCCGTAATAATCGGTATCGGCATCGGCCCTGAAAAACACATATCGGTCGACCCCTAATAGTAATACAAAATTACAATACCATTCTAAAGTTTGGGGTTGGTAAATTTTTTTAAAATGTTTTTTTTAAAGTCTCTTCTGCTCACCAAGGCTGCATTTATTTAATAAAAATACAGTAAAAACAGCAATATTGTGAAATATTATTGCAATTTAAACTTTCCTGCTTCAATATATTTCAAAATGTCTACGATAACAATTTTTAAAGAATTTTTAGCATCTATTACTCCAGTCCTCAGTGTCACAGGATCCTTCAGAAATTGTTCTAATATGCTGATTTGCTGCTCCAAAAAAAAAAAATCAGATTATTATCAATGTTAAAAACACTTTAATAAGTGTTCTTTCAGTAAGCATCCCTTTATCAGTGGTACTAGTAATCATTTTTTCCCATTTCTGAACTTTAGTCTAAAACAGACACACCTGCCAAAGTGCCCTCCTCTAATGTGACTTCAGACACCACGCTGGTCCCCTCGATCCAGCCTCATGTCTCAGCCCTGACCAATGCTGTGCGCATCGAGCAACTTTCTGATGATGAAGATGTTGACATCACTGATGACTTCAGTGATGATGGGCTTCAGTCAGAAAACCAGTCAGAGACCCCAGGCTCCCCAGAGTGCAACCACAAAGAAGAACTCAATCCACTGCCACCTCCATCAGATGTACTTGTAAACCCTCTGTCAGAATCAGGAAGCACAGCTGAAGATGGATCCACTGATCCAGACACAAATGGAAACGCTGGCATCACTCATATTGAAATTGATCCGGAACCTGAGGAGGAAAGTGGGATGCACTTCTCTAAATCAGGCAGCCCAGGCAAACACAGCCTGTCTGAGGAGGAGAGCATTGAAAGAGCCGGTACATCACTTCATTTAATCTCTGTAACTGTAGCAGATCATTAGCATTAGCAGAATTATGGGTAATGTATTCTTGTACTCCAGATAAGACTGAATCAGGTGAAAGTCCTGAGGAGGAGGTGGAGGAAGACCAGGAGGAGGAGGAGGAGGAGGAGCTCAGAGCTCCTGATCAGGAGGTTGTACTAGACCTAAACACCATCACAGAGGAGGAGAAGCAAGCCATCCCAGAATTCTTTGAGGGGCGACCGTCGAAAACACCAGAGAGATATCTAAAAATCCGCAATTACATCCTGGACCAGTGGTGATATGTTGTTCTGTGCACTTCTGAGGAACATTTTCAAGTTGTTGCATACATAGACTGTCATAGTACACTTACTACATATTAGGGCTGTCAAAAAAATTTGAATTTTGAATATTCGTCGAATTTTAGGGGTGCGTTAGGCAGCCTTATCAGTGGCGCACGAAATGCGATGACAATGTAGGTGTCATTGCATTTTAATGCTTTTGTTAGCCTAATCCAGTTAAACCCACTAGATGCGGCGCAGCTATGTTGTTCATTCAAAATATTGCAGAAAAAGAGAACATCAGTGCGTCAAAACTGAAACCAAGCCGTTATCCAACGCATATTTATCGCATTTTATAGAGGGACATCTGTCTATGTTCGAGACGCACAAGAGAGCCGCATGTTTAGAAAGCCATGCAAAATTAATGCAAGTTCAACATGTCTCAAGACTTTATGGCGTTTTTTTCCCCCATCCCACTTCATCTCATGTTTTTAAATGAAGAAAATACTCTTTGTGATTGGTTTTCGGTCCTTTGTATCAAACTGTACATACATGAATGATGCTGTTTTGTTTCTAATTGTTTAAGCAACTTTATTAATTATATATGGTTTATAAACATTATTTTAAACATTATGCACTTTTTTCAAAGATAGTCCTGTTATTTTATTGCTTTGAATAAACATGCATTAGTAATATTTTGCTCGATGCGCCCTCTTGTGGCCTCAGGAGAGAAGCCAAAAGCTTTTTTTCCCCTAACTGAAATTATGCCTTTTAAATTCAAATATAATTTGAATATTGATAATATTTAAGTGCAAAATTCGAATTTAGTTTTTCAGCCATTTTGACAGCCCTACTACATCTACTGAAAATTTGTAAATAAAAACAACAAAACAGTAAAAACAACATAATATGTTTTAAATACGTTTGTTCTTTTTATACTGTACTTTTCTTTTGTTTTTATATCAGAACATTTGTGCTTGCTGCTTAAAATATTTATGGAAACTAATATTTTTTTTTCAGGATCCTTTGATGAATATAATTTTTTACAATTTTAAATACTGTCATTTTTCATCAGTTTAGACTGAGCATCCTTGCAGAATGAAAGTATCAATTTCTTTTCAAAAGAAAAATCTTACTGACCATAAACTTGAACAGTAGTGTATACTTGATCTTTTCTTGAAAATGATCTTCTCTCATGTCTCTTCAGGGAAAGAAGTAAACCTAAGTACCTGAACAAGACATCAGTGCGTCCAGGCTTGAAGAATTGTGGGGATGTCAACTGCATCGGTCGGATACACACCTACCTGGAGCTCATTGGAGCTATTAATTTCAGCTGTGGTAATGCTTATTGCACAGTCAGTTTTTTTCTCTGTTTTCATGAGTACAGTTTGCCTCCCTAAACTCTTTCTTTCTCCCTTCCTCTGCAGATCAGGCGATCTATAACCGTCCACGGCTGGTTGATCGCTCTCGGCTAAAGGAAAACAAAGACAGCCTGGAGGCGTATCATCTTGCCCAGAGACTGCAGTCTATGGTGAGAAAGAATTACAGCTCACTGTTACTGTTGTCATCATCATTATCTGTGGATGTTTATCCATTACAACTGTTTTCATTTATCTACTCATTTAACGATTCATCTAATGTATTTGGTGGTGTGTGTGTGTGTGTGTGTGTGCGTGTGTTTGCAGCGCACAAGGAAGCGGCGCATTCGGGACATATGGGGGAATTGGTGTGATGCTAAAGATCTAGAGGGTCAGACGTATGAGGTATTGAATCAAAGTCTGCAGTTCTTCTTAGAACTGAAATATAATCTACAGAGAACCACTCCAGAACAGATTGTGTTTTCACCTGATACAATTACATGAAATGATTCTTGTTTACAATGGTTTATAAAACATCATGTGATTTTTTGTTTTGTTTTGTTTGTGTGTATGTTGATCAAAGTCAAAATTAAAATCTTTACACTTCATACATTTTTAAAAAAAATGCTATAATATATTTATTTTTTGTTTGTACTTTCTCATTATTGAGCCCTGATTTATGTGTTTTTTGTCATGCAGCATCTGAGCGCAGAGGAGCTGGCCATCAGAAGAGAGGAAATGAAGAAGAAAGGACCAAAACCATCTAAACTCCCCAAACAGAGAGGGTAAACACACGCTCACTAACAAAACTGAAACCTTTAACATCTAGATCTTAATATCATTAATAGCTAATTGTTTGTTTAATGATCTTGTTTATGGGCTTTTGATTGACACACCTGGAATCATTCCTTGACTTTGTCCTCTTCAGCTCTCTGATTGATCCATTCCAGCTCATTCCATGCAAAGCTTTTGGAGAGGAAACAGAGGTAATTATTATTATTTTTTAATAACGTCTCTGATCAGTCTTTTAATTTGAATTTTTTTAAGCCAAACGAACACACTTAATATGTACGTGTATTTGCATCACATTGACCGTTCTCTGTAGAACCCACCTTGTAACGTACCACGATTGGTCGATCATGCACAGTGCCTGCACGCTATTGGTCAAACTATTTTTCGATCATTACCTTCAGCAAGTATGAAAACAAGAAAACAAAGCCAAAACCTGGATATTTTAGGCAATATAGAAATCCTGGCCACCCTAGTGATAACACTGTAGTTTATTTTGTTGTGTAGAAATGAATTTCATCAGACTTATTTTGTCTCGTCTCAGGAACCGTACAAAGTGATAGTTTGTGCTGAGGCTCTTGTTGTCATGGATATAGTAAGTATGACAAAGTGTTGGTTTCCAGATTTGCATTTTCCTTCATTCCTCAGTATTATGTTGTACTAATAACTGAATCCTTTCCCAGCATGCTCATGTATCAATGGGAGAGGTGATTGGCCTTTTAGGAGGAACATATGAAGAGGAAGAGAAGGTGTTAAAGGTCAGTTAATTCATGGATTCATTCAACTGAGTCTGTGTTTTTCAATCAGTTTAGGAATGCTGTGACAATAAATGCCTGTTGATTTGTTTGTAATTTTGCTGATGTTTGTGCAGATCTGTGCAGCAGAGCCATGTAACAGCCTGAGCACAGGTCTGCAGTGTGAGATGGACCCCGTCTCTCAGACTCAGGCATCGGAGCTGCTCGGGGTCAAAGGTCACAGTGTGGTGGGTTGGTACCACTCTCATCCAGCCTTCGACCCCAACCCCTCCCTCAGAGACATTGACACCCAGGCCAAATACCAGGTAACACATCACTGTATTATATTGTAGTTGGAATAGGTGTCTTTGGTTACGTGTCACATCCTCTGTGTCTGTTTCTGTGGCAGAGTTATTTCTCTCGAGGAGGTGCTCCATTCATCGGGGTGATTGTCAGCCCGTATAACTCAAGTAACCCGTCTCCCCTGTCTCAGACCACCTGTCTGCTGGTCCAGGAGGAGACCGGACCCTCTGGACCTCAGAGTATGCCACAGCATCTAGTGTAAATAATAAAATAGGCCCAGCAACAGCTACAGCTGAGTTTGAATCAGTTTGTGGTGGTTTGTGTTTCAGGGTTTCCATACCGGTTTAACATCTGGTATTCATCTGAGCTTCCTGATTGGTCAGAAGTGATGAGAAGAGCAGAATGGGTGGTGTTCAAGTACAGGCTTTCTCATGGGTGAGCTGTGTGTTTTATGTGTGTTTTTGACTGTAAGAGGGAAGCAAGAATACATTAAAATATTACAAAGTGTCAAAACACAGCACATTATTCATATTTTCATAAACTAGCCTCAAATGACATTTTATTAATATAAAATAAACAATACTTATGATTCAGAATATTTCAATGTAGAGTATTTCTAACATTGTTTATTAGTATTTGTAGTAGTAGTATTTTACATTATTTCCAGCATTAATAAAGCTTATTACCGTTTAGAGAAATTAAAGACTAAAAGTTTGGGGTCAGTAAGATATTTATTTTTTATTTTTTTGGTAAGACATGAATAATTTTATTCTGCAAGGATGCATTAATTTGATCAAAAGTGACAGTAAAGACATTTATAATGTAATAAAAGATTTCTATTTCAAGTAAATGCTGTTCTTTTCAACGTTTTATTAATCAAATGATCCTAAAAAAGTATGAAAGTTGTCACAAAAATATTATGCAGCACAACTGTTGAAAATAGTAAGAAATCATTATCTTGATCAGCAAATCAGCATATTAGAATGATTTCTGAAGGATCATGTGACACTGAAGACTGCAGTAATGATGCTTAAAATTCAGTTTTGCCATCACAGGAAGAATGGATTGCATTTTAAAAATATATTTTAAATCATAATAATATTTCACTATGCTTTATGCTTTAAATATATTATTCATTTTTACAATGAAGAAGACTTGCCATGTTAAAAACATCATCCAACCATGCTGTGTACATTTCTCAGTGTGTAGTGAGACCTAATATGAATATTAGAAATTATGTACAGTTTTCTATATTGGGCTGACAATTGGTAATATTTCATTCCTCTTTAAGGAGTGTACCAATGGACAGGCTCTTCCGCAGAGACTCTTCTCTAACTTGCCTGGAAAAGGTAATGCGTCTCATCTAGACTTTACACCCACAGACTGCCCAGTGTATATTGCACATGAAAATTGCAAAAGATTTCAGACAAGCTGGCTAATCTGATTGCATGACTACCTTAAAACAAGGTTCTCATACTGCTGTCAAAAGCACGTCTGAGTACACTAGAGGATGGCATGACCTTCATGAACTGAGCAAATCTTTGAAAAATATTCAGTGTTTTGTTTGAGGTACTTGGTAGGATGCAGGATATCCACAAAAACCAATTCTAATGGTTCACGGTGAATTTATATGCATTTATTTGACGTTAGTTGAATGAGTTCTGCTAAATAATTACGTTTATAAAATGATTCTTTTTTTCATTATAATTAAATATGATTTGTTTCGTCTGTCTGTAGATGCTTACATCAATCCGGAAGACTTTGGAGCAGGTCCCAGAGATTGACATAGAGACTTTCCTGGTACAGATAGAAACCTTGTTTTATACACATTTTCTCCCTGAGACTGGCTCTTCCTCCTCTCATCTTCATGAAACAGTAACACAGCCTCAGTTACTGTCATTCATCTCCTCTGAGCCAATCAACAGCAGCCATGCCACGGATGAGACGTGTGCTACTGAGTCTGACAGCCCAGATGAACTGTACTCTACGAGACCCGTCAACCATGTTAAAAGCTGTAACGAAGAAGAGGATGCACCTGTTACACAGTCTATCAGTGCAGAAACTGTATAAATAATAACAATAAACCTAACAATATGAATGTAAAAACATACTATGAAGAAACCTGCTACTGCAGAGGACAAATGTATCATTCATACATTTTACAAAATTGTGTGTAACATTGCATTCATGTAGATTTTTATTATATACGTTTTATAATATAGTTTTCATAAAAGTTGAGTTTAACCACATAAGTCTATTTAAAAATACATTTTAAACGTAATACTCGGGTTTTTTTGTAGCTTGATGACATTTTGTAATTCAATTTGATCACATTGTTCAAGAAAGTGTTTGTGACCGTTCATAAATAAAAGTATTATGAAAAAGATTGAGTAAAAACGAAATGTTAACTCTGATAACTGTCAAAAACTGTCCTTTTTACTGTTTAATTTCGATCACGGTAGCATTTCATAATATCAGTTGCATATAAACACCCATATACAATTTTAAAGGAACACTCCACTTTTTTGGAAATAGGCTCATTTTTATAACTCCCCTAGAGTTAAACAGATGAGTTTTACCGTTTTTGAATCCATTCAGCCGATCTCCGGGTCTATATCATAGGCTACTGAGCTGGGGACTACTTTCAGGCGCTGCGTCATATCATTGCGCCTGCTGCACCCATGGTACGGCAGCAAATTTCCTTGATTATTACGCCGGAATGAGAGTATAGTTCCTAGCCATATCAGCCTAGAAAATCGCAACTTTTCATTTTCCGCTGGTCTTAGTACACAGTGTAACTACAGGAGAGTCAAGCTTTAAATAGGAAAAATATTGTAACTCTTTGGTCATTTTTGATCGCGATCCTAATGGTCTAACCTGATTCAATGATCTATGCTAAGCTAAGCTAAAAGTGCTACTGCCAGACCCGGAGATCGGCTGAATGGATTCAAAAACGGTAAAACTCATCTGTTTAACTCTAGGGGAGTTATAAAATGAGCCTATTTCCAAAAAAAAGTTGAGTGTTCCTTTAAGTTTTACACTAGAGGTGGTCAAGATCTGAACAGACACAATAAAGTGTTATTAAAAGGCAGAATTAACGAAGCCTCGTATAATTGCATATTCTCTACTGAAAGACAGTAAAAAGACCGGAAGGTTTAATGAAAGTAACTGTAGTGTTACAATTCGTGAATTATTGTGACCGCCGGCCGGTAACTGAAGGGCGGAACCAAGGTGAAGAGTATCCGTTGTCAGGGGGAGTGTTTTAACTGTAGCAGAGAAGTACATGGAGGAGAGTTTCGAGGGCGTCTTTAGAGTGAAGAACTTCTCAAAACAGACAGATAAACTTTTTTAAATAATGTCTATAATTAAGGAGTTGTAGCAATGAAAGTCTAGCAACACTGAAAGTTGTAGCGATCAGGTTAAAGCGTAATACCACTCGATCATCACACTTGCTATAATATGTGGACTTTTATAGACTTCCTACTTTGCTTAAGACAGTGACATTAATATGTGAATTTTAAATTCATAATGTGTCCATATAACCTACAAACTATGACTTAGCTTATCATTATAATTATTACGCAAACAAGGGTAAAGTTGAACGTTCAGTGTATTTTATAATAACAATGGAGCAGGTTTGTCTTCGCCTGGTCAAACTCAACATGCTGTCCAGCATAAGGTCATTAAACCGGTTTGATTCAGTGGTCAGATGGTGGTGTGGACAGAGACAGTTGCACTGCCGACCGTCACTCTTCGCCTCTGCTCGGACTGATCTCATGAGGACAAACTCATCTACCTCTCTGAAACCAAGAGGATCTGTCACAGTTTCTCCTTCATCTCTCTGTCTGAGATCAAGGTCAAGACTCACCATCTGTATAACAGCATTCAGACCTCCAGTTCATCCGTTCATCACTCAGTCCAAGCGTGAGTTTCACACCTCGGGCAGACTGAGAGCTTTACCTGCATCCTTGATATGGATGGTGCTGAAGCCTCTGCAGAAGCTCGTGGCCATCATACTGGGCAGGTGAATTTTAAACAAATACTTAATAACCTTTATAAGAATGACATACCTCCCCATCTTCAGCCATCAGCCTTTGTCAAGAACAGATGAAGCTGGTGAATCAGTGAACAGTGGTAGGTTTTAACCAGCAAGAGTGATGCACCAAGTATTATTATGGCTGATGCCCATGATATGATACATTGCCTGGGCAAAAACAACAACAACAACAAAAAAATTGATTTAAATAAGCAGACAGTCAAGAGTCTAGGATTGGATCTTTATTGCAGTGATTAATGTGTTTCTGGCTTATGTGTTTTGTAGCAATTCTTGTAATCCTAATAGATTGTGTAGCTTTTTATTTCTTAACCATGTTGGAAGACGTACCTATGTACATATTCCAGCATGACAATGTCAAGATTCATTGGACCCAAATTGTGCAATTCGGGCAATTGGCCACCACAGAGTCGTGAGCATAACCCTATTAGAAGTCTTCAGGATGTGCTGGAGTAAACTTTACAGAGCGGCTAGGCTCTCCCATTGTCTGTACAAGATCTCAGCCAAAAATTAATGCCACTCTTGATGGAAATAAATGTTATGATGTTGCATAACATTGTTGAAACAATGTAATCAAAGCTAAAGGTGGTCCGAAATATTGGAGTGTGCAACTTTTTTTGGGCTGGCAATGTAAAGTCGACTCCAGCACATCCCAAAGCCATTTAGTGAGGTTAAGGTCACGACTCTGTGCTGGCCAGTCTTTCATAATATGAGCCTGATGAAGCTTTGCATTGTCATCCTGGAATATGAACATGGATATATTTTCTGATGTTTAAGAAATAAAATCTACGCACTGCATCAGTTAGAGCTAAAAGTGTTGTTGCTAAATTTGTATATATA